>JAGKTI010040429.1:0-10406 GCA_018397915.1 Birgus latro
GGCTGCCGGTTCCCACGTTATGACTCATTTCTGACTGAAAATAGGAATTGACGACAGAGCGGACGGCGGCCCTTAAAGCGAGTCTTCAAGAAGACGACACTTAGCAATCAGATTTAAATCTAGGTCGGCCATTGTCCTGCTGGGTACACAGGGATATGAGAGGGAACATGTTTTGTCCAAAGCTCTGACCGACCCGGGAAGCGAACTCGGGTTTCTCCAGTTGCGGGTAGGATGTGCAAAGCATTACATCACCGGGCTGCCACACACGCGTCTCCCAAAACATAACGTTACTGTACACTTTGCTTACTTTTCAGGCGGGGCAATCGAAGAGCATGAAAATGTTAAGGGCAAACTTGGTGCCTTTTGATCTCGGGTGACTTGGCGATTGAAAGCAGCGAGCCGAGGTAGAGGGAGAAAGAGAGTTTGGTGCAGACATTTCTGGAGTTAAAAGTTACTTAGCTGTACCGAAATACTCCCTGAATGTCCTTTTTGTCCATTGTTCTTCGTGATGCATTAGTGAGGCTGTTCAGCTGGCGGATCATCTTGTGAAAAGTTTAATTCTTTTAGTAGTTATAGTGTCCTTCGTATTTTAATTCCTTCAGTCCGTTGACATTATTTTGGGTTATTCTTGCAGCTAACTCACGAATGTATTCGGTTTTAGGCAGATTATATTGTATTGAAGAGTCAGTGAAAGCTACGTCTAGCCCCACCAGTTCAAAAAGTCCCCCCGAAGCTGAACAGAAGCGTTTGAAAGTAGTAAGAATATCGATGTGAGAATTATTTAGCTTCAAAGAGTTCCCTGGTGGCGAAAGGGTTGATTTAGGCAATATTTAACCCCTCCAGTTTGAAAGTATCTCTTAAAGAATGGAGAAGCTTGCTAAATTCACATATCTTCACTTAAAATTCACCTTCATGTCCTTTAGTGTCTGTGGTTCTCGCTGATGCATTAATGAAATGGTGAAACAAGTGGGTCACCTTGGATAAAGTGTTAAAATTACCAAACGACGTTGGTTTCCTTTTTTTTTATTCTTGCATGGCACCCTCAGACTCCCACATTTTGTTTATGAAGTACGGTAGTTGTGAAGGGGTTATTACAGCTTTTTAAATTTTATTCTTACCACCACCAGACTACTATATGCCGACTAGGGAGGACTAGTAGTAATGAAAGGGTTAATGACAGTATCAAACACTCCCCTAGTCAGTGGAAAGGATGTCATAACTGAACCGTAGCACGTGAAGATGGAACATATCTTACCTCTATCATTGCCGACTGCACACTGTGGGATGCAGGATGATCGATGTAATGACCAAATGCGTTTCATGATTGTCTAGTCAGAAGTGAAAGTTGCGTCTTTGTGTGTGTGTGTGTGTGTGTGTGTGTGTGTGTGTGTGTGTTACCAAACGATTTTTTATCTTTGATTCAGAGCAGTCATAACCTACCCCATAACAGCCTCGAAAGGAACGATAGATCTTTTGCCGTTTGCTTCCCTTTTTATACCATTGTACACCTTTTGAGGGTTATAAAGGACTTCGTTAATCCCCCAGTTTACAAATCTTCCTATTTCTGTATTTTCCTGGTTGTCTTCCCGTCCATCTACCTTCCTATCTCCATACTCACCTGTTCTGCCATGAGTACAAGAATGGCCAGTGTCCAAAAAATATTCAAGAAGAGAAATATGTTAAACCCTCTGATAAATTAAGTTTTGATGGTGAGTTTGCAAGAGGATTGTAGCTAACAGCCTCCCCGCGGAGTATAGGGATTAACCCTGTCACTACTGAAACACATGGCGCTTTGGATGGTATTTCTTGGGCGTCTCAAAATCAGTGTTTTTGGACATTGGCTTTTTTTTTTACACTCAGCCGGAGAATTATCCTTCCTGCATTCGGAGAGCCTGCCTTCCTATTTACCTTTGTTCCCACCATTGTACCTTCCTGTCTACCAATTTACTTATGGTATGTTCTTACCTACCTCTGTACCGTGCTCTGTACCTATTTACATACTATATCTCGATCGGTAGAGAGTTGGCTTGCAGTCCCGTGGGACCCAGGTTCGAATCCTCGCTGAGGCAGGGAACAGTTTAAGGATTTGAATTTCATTAAAATCAGGCTTTACTGATCTACCAGAAGACCCGCCGACATGTCGTAAAAATAACCCCGCTAATACCAATACACCAGTCCTGTATGAGACAGCCCTAGCATGTATTCAATATGGACGGTGGGTGTTAGCGTCGAAGTGGCGACATGTAGAGGTGTATGAGGACGGCTGGGCCTTGATAGCAGGCTGTAAAGCCTATGCCCAGAGTCGGACACATAAAAAAAAAAAAAAAACTATGTACCTGGTTACCTACTTAATATCCACACTTCAGTAAGTATATATCCTCCCCCCCCACACACACACACAAAAGTTTACTAAGGATGTCTCCTTCCCCACCACACACATGTACAGAGAGAAAGTCGCTTCACTATTTTAACTGTCCGGTGACTGACAAACCAGAGGTGTGTATCGGTGTCCAGGAATTGTCGATTGGTATTTTCTTTTCCAGGTGGACTGTTGTCGGGTGGTTCGCAATTCTCACACGCCCTGTCCATTTCTTGAAAGGTCCCTCCGAGCCTCGCCCCCTCCCCATCCAAACACCTGCCCCACCCCATCGCACCACAGAGTAATGGGTTGAACAAAGTGAATCGTATTCGTGTTGGCCTAAGAGACTTCGTAGCTCCGTTTTCATTGCAAATTGTTTTGCTTATTGTACAATAAGTGCCGTGCATGTTATTTACACATTTGTTACCGATTTAAGTTTGCATCGGTAACATGCAGGAGGATATTAAGATGTAGCTAAAAAGCGAAATAAATAGCTAAGGAAGATATGTAAAGAAATTTTCAAAGCTAACAAGAATAACCAACTCCCCTCCCTCCCACCTTCTCTCCTCAATTCTCTACTTTAACCCTACCCCCACCGCCCGCCTTGTATTATAAATCTCCTTCCCTACCTGTATTATGATTCCCTTCCATCTTCTCTCCTCTCTTCCATTCAGGCTCCTTATATTTTCCTTCTCTGCCTCCCTCAACCCCCTTCTTCCTCTCCAGACCGGTATTATTACTCCCTATCTTGCCCATCCCTATAAAACCTCCTTTCATCTGTCCCCAACTCCCTGTAACCCCCTTCCTTCCACCCTAACTTTCATAGCTCTCTTCGCTTTCCATTCCTCTAGTTTTAATTCATTCAGTCCGATGACACATTTTTCCCCTGCCATAAGAAGTTCCTCACGTAGGGGTTAACGAGGGGCAATCCGTAACTCCTTCAGGTAGAGAAGTCTAAAGATGAATGAAATCGTCCGGTCGTAACGAAAACAACTAAATATTACATTATAGTATTGAAGGGTTTAACACCCCCTCACGCCTCAACTCCCATATTTTAACCCTCCTTCCCTTTGTCCTGTATGATCTATATTTTTAACCTTCCTTCTCTCCCTCCCCCCCTTCCTCCCTCAGCCCTCTCCTCCTCCCTCCCCAGTCCCCCTCCCCCGCACCTCACGTCGGCGGCAGGGGTTGAAAAGATCGCGGCGGAAATTTACGATTCAGGGAGATAAAGTTTGAAGGTCAAGACAGTTTTGTGGGTAAATAATTCACCAGGATTTCACCTTTGGGCCAGGTGGGAAGGAGGAATAAAAGAAATGGTTCTCCCCTAAACTTTTCTCCTCGCCTGACAACTGTGGTCGGTGTACAACTCGATGCCTTTTCTTAAAACCCATTCAATCCGATGGCGTGTTAATCCCAGAAAATTTTGCATAGCTGTGGAGAGACTTTTCGAAATGGAAAAAACTGCAGAAAACCTCAGTTCACCCTTTCAGTAAGAGCGCTGCATCCAAGGGTAACTGGAATCGTGTGTTCGGTAGCAAGAAAAGAAAAAAAATCACGTCATGGGGCTGAAGTGACTAGTGAGATGCGCGGCACATAGGTTGCGTCCGTCATCCAGCGTTTACCCCGCATTGTTCCGCCATGATAATTTGTACCCTTACCATTCTGCGGTGAAGTTGATTGCGTTGTGGGGTCGTGAGGTGAGGCTGCACGGAAGAGAGCTTTGGAGCTTTCGTAATACCAAGTCCTTACCGATTTATTCTGGACATTACACGTTAGTACCACTGTAGATATTGTACTCTTTCCCCTCTGCTATTTATGTGATTGCGTTATTTTGCCGTGGGATCTTCAACTCTGGACCTTGGGATCGTGAGGTGAGGGTATAAGGACGGTATTCATAACAGATTGGAGATTTCGTAGCATTTCTTCCTATGCGATTTATTCTGGGCATTACGCGTCATTATCAATTTGTCAGAGGTACATTATCGATATTAAAATTATATAATAAAAATAGTATACAAGTCAGTGTTAAGATGTATATGCAAAATAAATCGAGGAGGAGGAACTGCTACGAAATCTTATCATTGAGCATTATAGTTTGCCATAATGGTTTGACTGGCTTCAAGTCCGAGAAATTGATCCCTCCTTTAAAAAAAAAAAAAAAAAAAAAAGGGGGGGGGGAGATATGAGCTAACCATTTCAGTCCAGTGAGGTACTTAAAAGTTTATTCTTGCTACATCCTGACAGATTATACTAAGCTTGGGAAGGGCATTTGTTGTACAGGGCTTTATGTAATTCCTCTTTTTTTTTTTTTTTTAGCAAAATATAAGTAATCTGGAGATATCGTATACTGTAGTTTATAAAGGTTCTGACATGATTGCATGTGTCGGCCTTGGTCACCTAATGGCAGCTCTCCATGCTGCTTAATTTCTGGCAGTCTAAATAAAAATACGGTATACCGTAGCAGATACCCTTGAGCTCAAGAAGTGAAGGCACTACTGTGTTTCATTTGTTTCTTTTACATTAGCATGATATTTTCTTGTCTTCTCCATATTCCTAGTTTGCTCACTTTTATTTTTTATGTGTGCCAGGAGTAGTTAAAAAGAAACAACCCTTAACCAGTTGATCATTAAGCAAATTATCATCATGCAGAATTGTTCCCTAACCAAAGAACGGGTATTTTTTTCCCCCTAACCGAACTTCACGCCATTCTTTGGTTGGGGAAGAAGTCTGCATAATTACGATCTACTTAATGAAGGTCAGCAGGTTAGGAGCTGTCTCTTTGTAATCAATCTTGGTACTCATCTTTACTTCGTCCTTTTTTTTCCTTGTAGCTACAGGCTTTATATTGTCATTTTTGTGTCCTGATTTTTTTTTTTTCATTCTTTCATGCCTTGATGTTCTTTCCCATTTATATGTGATTATCCCATTTCTTCCATAATTTTGTTCATAAAATAATTGTGAACTGTGCACAAAATAACACACTTTTTGTGGGGTGGATTAATTTCGAAGGCTTGGGTGATGTGTGATTGTCTCATGAATTTCTCTTACTTTTGTGCTTTCTTTTTCTTTGTTTATGGATCCTACCTCATTTGTGTGGGAATTAAGTTCGGTTTATATTGATGATGATGAAAGGTCGGAATTTAGGTTGGTACTTCCCTCCACCAGTGAGTTTGTTATTTTGCAGTAGACTACAGCCAGCTTGCATTAGAAGTCATCAGCATTACGAGCAAGAAACCCAAGTCATTCTGAAGATGCAGTGCAATCATCAACTTCCTGCCATACCAGAAGGTCGTTCTGGATTACAGGTGGGTGTGGGAGGGTGGACATTTTTAATTTTTATGCTGCTTGTTAAGTCTTCCTCTCGCGTTTTTCCTGTTGGCCGACATTTTGGGCTCTGCCTCAGCCCTTGTTTTATGTGGAATATGAAGTTGGAATGATGATGACTTCCCAACGCCCCTTTGAAAATGCATTGTCACTATGGCACAGAGCTGCTTTTGAGGGTTGGCATAATTCAGTAAGCATAAGGGTAACTTTGTCCAATAACATTACAGTAGCCATGAACTCTTGTAGCTTTTTATTATTATACTAAGAGACCGGGGATGAGATGGAGGGATGGAGTGGAGAGGTATATGAGTGAGGGAGGTGCAAGTTGGAGGGAGGGCAGTGAAATGTCAGGGGGCAGGGTGATATGGAGGCAATTTGTTTGTTGCCACCCCTTACGGGATTAAGGCGTCTGGCTGTAAGTAGGTAAACAGACTAAGATATCCCCTTCCTGTTTAAAGTTTCTTTGAAGCAGCAGTGCTCAGAATTAGTGTCAACATGCAGAATATTTTCAGTGGCTCCTAACAGTACTGTACCCACAAAATTTTTCTCAACCACTCACAATTCATTTTGTTTCATAATTGGCATTGGTGTCCTAATGTTACCTACAGTCTTATAACCCTATGGGTACTTTTTTTTTTCCTTTGTTGGTGTATATTTCAATTTTAAATTGCTGTCATAATGTTTTGTTTGTGGGGTGTTATTCCTTCTCAGTCACCCCACTGTGTAGAGGATCCTGTCAAGATTGAAGTTGTTTTTACCAGGCCTTTGTGGGTGGTAGGTGGTTGTGACCATTATCCTGTCACTAGATGTAGTGCTTCCTACTACTTTCTTCTCATTCTTATTCTGTCTCAGTGCAGCCGTCCTCTTCCTACTTTTCCCTTTCCATCCTGCCCTTTTTCACTATTCTTTCCACTTCCAGTGGGTCTACATTGATTGACATATGGTTGTTACCATATAACCAAATTTTGGGGTGAATTGGAACCAGCTAGAGTGCCCCTGTTAACTGGGTGGAGAGACGCAGATGTGGCATCCATTCATGAATCAGATTTCCACACTATTCCCCGCACCTCACTGTGGCGAGGCACTGTCAGCTGCAAGGAAACATTGGTTCATTGCACAGGATGGCCCAGCAGGGGCAGTTGCTTGCCTGTGGTCGATGGGCTTGCATAAGCAAACATACTGGGGATGATCAGCAACAGCAACCAGACCTTTGTCTTAGCCATTGTATTAGTACTGTGAAAATTGCATCCTTTTCTTGTTAAAAATATGCCCTTCAGTAAAACACATGGTGGTCTGAAGGTTTAGTAGCTTCGTTTAGAGTAAGTCATATGTCTCCTGGACATAGGTTTAGTTCTCAGAATATGGCTGGTGTTTTTTTGATCATGTATTGTCACTAAAAGAATAGGATTGTTATTTGCCCTAAATTTTTCAGTATGATACCATAACCCATTCTCTAAGACCTCATGAGGGATAATTTGGAGCTGGTTGTTACAATTTATCAGTAACAGCTTTCCATTCTTGAACATGGCCATCATTTTTTTCCCCACCCATCCCACAGCTCACCTAGCATTGCGAAGCCTTTCCACATTGGCTGTCTGTGTTCCACCATCATTGGGAATTTCCTGGCCTGTCTCCACTCAGCCCTGGACCACCTGTCACCTGCATCAACTACCTGGGTGATGGGCAAACAGTTTGGCCCCTTCAAATATGGGTAAAGCTCAAGCACAACTTTACTCCTTCAGTACATTTTTTTTTGTCTTGCTTCTTTCATTCAGTGTTATACAGCTCAGGAGAGACTTTTTGACTGGAGAGAGTATAGACAGACTTCATTAACATGTTCAGTACCAGAGGGTTTTTCCAAACTGTATATAATTTTTTAAGTGCAAGAATGAACCAAAGGTCAGAAGCTGGCAAGATTGTTCCCTCCAAGAAAAATAGAAAAGTTATCAGAGATCCAAATTCAAGATCTGTTCATTTGAAAAACTGTGTTTGAAAAAGTGAAGCTCATAGGCGGTAGGAAATACAGACAGAGGAAGACAGTTCCAGAGCTATCAGTTCATTAGCAAGAATAATAGGAAAAAATTGTGGAGAATGAATTGATGTGGGGTGGTTAAAGAGAGTGACTGAGGTGATGTGTTCGTGTGGACAGCGTGCTGGAAGGCAGAGTGAGAAGCAGAGTGTGAACCCTTGCCACACTGATTGCTTGTAAGGTAGTTTACCTCCCTTGGATCATTGTTTTATATCCAGTGTGAACTGTACCTCATAAGAGACTTACAGCTGGGCCTGTGCAGACTTCTCAGGGTGCCTTATATGAGGTGTGCAGCTCGGCAAGGTTTAATCTCTTTCAGTATGATATGATATTTATACACGATTTACAATTCTGGATTTGCTCCCACATTTAAACCCTAAGGTAGCTAGTTCATAGTGCATTTTTCTTAATGTATATCTTGTATTTTATTGTATGCAAGGAAGAAGAAACCAAAGGCTAGAAGCCTGCAAGATTGTTCCCTCCAAGAAAATTGAAAACAAATTAGACAAATTTAAGATCCATTCATTATGTAGTAAATTTTAACCTAGTTTACTCCACCTACCATTAGAAAAAACTTACTGAGGTACAGTAATAGCATTCCTTTATAGTTCTGTACATTCATTTTTAATTTTCTTTAAAGCAAGACATTGCATCTGGTATGCTTCGTGCTTTTTGTCTTTGTTACTGATGTGTTCTTAAGTGAGATATATAGTTATCCCCACCATCTTATTTTTCAGAAATGATACACAAAACTTGAGAATGACCTGGAGGAAGATGCCATCAGGAAGCTCAAAAATGTTACGTTTGGGCAAACCAGCAGGCAGAGGCAGACCTGGATGAGGTGCGGGAGGTGATGATGCACAACCAGGTGCAGTCAGGTGTGAGTGACGGCATTGTCATGTCAGTTTGTTTAGTAGTTAACTTGTCACTTTATCTGTACTGTACCTGACATCTGTAATGTATTTAACTCTCTCATGGCTTTGGATTATCTAGTATTCTATCCCACATCGCATAACAATTTCATTTTTCTTTTGTTTTAATGGATTCTCACAGGGTTTCTTGGTGCAGCCATTTAGTTTTTACTGGTATTCACTTTTCCAGATTAGAGTACAGTATTGACTTAAGGCATTATTACTAGTCCATTTAATATGTTAGCCTCCATATTTTTGTACTCATGTTTCTGCTTGATGGTTTAATTCAGCTTAGGAGTGACTTTGCTGGCTGGAGGGATTGAACATACACTTTATTATCCATTTCACTTCTAAAGATTTTTGTACGGTGGCTAAAATCGTACCAGAGTTGCATGAATTAACTAAAAGAAGACATCACCTTGTTGATGGAGTTCTATCTATCAGTCTGTCTGTAGCCAGATGCTATTATCCAGTAAGGGGTGGCCGTTTGGGTTACCAGTTATCTTATGAGGTGGCGCACTAACCCTCCGGCAACCCACTTGTTGACACGTAGGGAGCACGTATGGATTGGCAATATAGTTACCACCCCGCATTGTAAGTGGTTTCCTGGCTTACAGGAAACCATTAGGCATGTCACTCAATGTAAAGCCACCTGAAAAGGAAAGAAGAGTGATAAAAAGTGACAGGAAAGATGGGAGAAATAGGAAGAGGGGAGGGCAGAGATAGAAAAAGAATGATGAAAGTGAAGGAGTTAATGGTGATGAAACTAGTAATCAGATGAACCAAAGTGCTTCTGTTCCTGCAGATACAAAGGCAAGTGTGAGGACATGCGGTGATGACATGGCTGAGAAGGTGGCTGTGTCCTCCATCATCATTAAAAAAAAAAAAAAAGTACAAAAAGGTAATATAAAAATACAGTATCAGAAAACATGCATGATCAATGAGGAAGTAAGAATGATTTAGAGAAGGTGAAAATTTTGTATTTAAAAAGGATTAAAAAACAAAACAAAGCAGATTGATTGTAACTGAAAAAGATGTCAGGAAAATAATTTAAACAGAGAGAAAAGAGAGAAACAAATAGGACGAAAAATGGAGAAAAAAGTGAGGGGAAGCAGGGAAAGACAAATTGTCATTCTGCAATGTCATTGTTAGTGCAGACATATTTATATCGATCATAGCAGAGCCGTTGAAAATGTTTCGTTTGTGCATGATACACTCAGGACATGTGGGCATCGCGGGCAATGAACGTGCTGATCAGTTGGCTCGCATGGCTGTTGCCATTGAAGCCTCTCCTTCCTTCCTCATTCCAGTCTCTGATTTTCTTCCTGCCCTAACTTCCTTCCTTCAGCACCGGTGGCAGTCTTGCTGGGACTCTATCACTAATAATAAACTACGTGTTGTTAAACCATCTATTTCTCCTTGGCTAGCCCCTTGCCACCGTAATAGGAGATGGGAGACTGCTTTAGCTTGTCTTAGAATTGGTCATACTAGACTTACCCACTCATATTTGATGTCTGGTGGTCACCCTCCCCTCTGTACGCATTGCAATACCATTCTCTCTATACGTCATATTTTCCTCGATTGTCCTCTTTACACTGTACAGCGACGTATTTCCTTTCCTTTTTTGTCTTCCCTCCAGCGTCCTCCCCTCCTTTCAGATTTTCTCCGAGAATCATCATATTTTTCCTGTCATAATATCATGTCCTTCCTTACCTCTATTGGTCTTCTTTCCGACATCTAGCTCCGTTCCTGACGTCACTAACCCCATCTGTGATATGATATA
>JAGKTI010040430.1:0-10406 GCA_018397915.1 Birgus latro
AGAGCGACGGAGGAAGAAATGAAGGGCAGGAGGAAGAGAAGGTGGGATTAATAAAGGGAAAATGAGAGGGAGAGAGGAAGTGTGTTTGGAGATCCAGGAAGCTCCTCTGAAATCACGGCTGTTTGTTGCAGGCCTAATGAGAGAATAAACTTGGACAGGTGTAGTTAAGCACATTACTTCGAGAGGCATCCCGTACTTCAGGAAACTCATTTAGCGTAAGGGAGGATAAAGTAAGGAAGATGCTATTACTCTGAAGGTGTATTACCGACTGCTTTAACCTTTGCTATATGGGGGGTCTCTCCTGTGCTGAAGGATATAATTTCTCAGCAACAGGAGTAAAGAAAGTCCTCATCGTGCTGAAGGGGTTAAGCTTGGTAACGTTAACTTGTATTGGACCTGATCAGATTAAGATTGATTTGGTAAGATTATATGCTAGATGAAGTAAGACAGAAATGTTGGTTTTTTGCTTGTGTAAAGGATAGTCATTACTAATTACTATTCAGCTGCAGAGTCCGACACGTAAAAAAAAAAAAAGCCGATGAGTTGAATATACTTCTAGCATCCTCCTCCTCCTCCTCCTCCTCCTCCTCCTCCTCCTCCTCCTCCTCCTCCTCCTGCTACTACTGTTACTACTGATGATGATGATTGTTATTATTATTATTATTATTGTTATTATTATTATTATTATTAGTAGTAGTAGTAGTATTGTCTAATGAGCTAAGGCTGGCAATTCTGTTGGTTCTTTGCCGTGACTTACAGCACCTTCTCCCAGATTACCCTCTAATGGCGCCCAATTACCCGTTCAAGAGCTCGGCTATTACAAAATTAACTGGAGATGCTTATGCTGTATAATGGTGGCTTACCTGATGTTTGCCTGTAAGTTTATCGTCACCAGTTATGTTTTGCTTTTCGCCTGAGAAGCGTGAATGACATACGGACAGTTGGTTGAGTAGATCGCTGGAAGAAGACGAAGAAAAACTAGAAGAAGAAGAAGGAAAAAGATGATACTGATGATTACTATTACTACTACTCGTACTACTACTACTACTACTACAACTATTATTATTATTATTATTATTATTATTATTATTATTCAGTGAGTTTCCATGTCCGTGATCGGGGAATAAAGATAAAAAAAGATGATGATGAAAATGATGATGATGATGATGACGATGATGATGATGATTTCCCTTTCACTTCTCACATACCTGAGTGAGAATTGGCAGGCGTTTACGGGGTGGAAGGGGTTATGAGAAGGTGAAAGGAAATACCTGAGGAAATTCCCTCTATATCTTGAGGTGGGAAGATTGCAAGGATGGGAAGGCAATGATAGGGGGGAAAGCGGATGTGCGAGAAAGGTGTGTGTGAGAGAGAGAGAGAGAAGGGATTTGGACGGTCACAGTGTGTGTGTGTGCAGTAGGCTACAGTAAAGTGTGTGTGTGTGTGTGTGTGTGTGTGTGTGTGTGTGATAGATTTGCGCCATAAGTCACCCTCCTTGAACTATCTCTCTCTCGTATCCTTTCTGTATATTTACTTTATCGGGCTCCTATGGCTCCCAACCATGAGAGGGGTGACGGTGGCAGTATCAACACTTTTCAGTCCATCGCGCCTCCCTCTCAGCAGAATAAAATCGTCTGGAATCCGCTGGAACAAAATACTCGAAAAATCTCGGCCACGGGAGGATTTACAACGCAGAAATCCCGCTTTATTATTATTGTTTAATTTTATTTGATTTTATCCATTTATTTATTTATTTATTTATTGTCTAGGGCGGTTTGACTGAGCCATTTTTACTTAATGTTTAATGCTGGTGAGAGACGCCTTCATGTAGTGGCACCGGTACAGTTGGGTGGCTCCATTGCCCAGTTATATGAACATCCGTGAGTCCCCTCCCTATCTCCAGAAAAGAGAATTGTGGACTGCCGGAGGAGGGCAGTTTCAGCCTGCAGTTCACCGGGTTCACCGTTCAGATAAAGCTGGGGCTACAACTACTACTACTACTACTATTACTGTTGGCATTACTACTACTGTTACTATTACTGTTACTACTGCAAGACGAAGTTGCGCAGCTTAGGAGATAATTTTTCGATCTTTAAAGGTTAGAATGCAACTTTCATTAACCCCTTCATTTCTAGGTTACTCTCCTAGGCTGTATAAAATCGTCCAGTAACAACAAAAATAATTAAATAGATAAATAATAAGGAAGACCATCATACTGAAGGGATTAACGACGGAAGACACTCAGCAAGGTTTCAGATTCTTAACTTCCGGGATGAATCGTGGAATCGGGACGAGCCGGAAAATCAAGTTCGTAAATGACTACACAGTTTTGCCTGCCTTTTTATGTGGACTTGCTTATGCACGAAGAAATAAGATAGAGACTATTTAACATGCATATTTCTGACGTCTGGACTTGTAGTGAGAAGTATTTGCCGAGTCATTATTTGCTATGATAATTTTCTTCATGACTGTAAAGAAGAGGAAGAGGAAGCAGGTGGATGACGACGATGGCAATAATGGTAATAGTAGTAGTAGTAGTAGTATTGTAGTAGGAGTGGTAGTAGTAGTAGTAGCAATAATAATAATAATAATAATAATAATAATAATAATAATAATAAAGCTTATATTAATTCCTTTCAACTATTCGGAGGTCATTCAGACGGACAGTCAGTTTTTGCTGAGTTCCAGTTTTCCCCTAAAATAGGAGGAGGAATAGTTGATGTTATAGCCAGGTCTCCATTTGTGCGCTGAGTGAACGGGGACAAGGGGGAAGCAAGCTATGTCCAAGAGCCTGACCGTCGCGAGAATGAATGCACTTGTTTTGAAAGAGACGTCTGAAAATAGGTGACAATGATGTAGGCAGTTGTGTATGTGTATCTTAGCGCGATAATGTGTGTGTGTGTGTGTGTGTGTGTGTGTGTGTGTTTGTGAGGAAGTGTTGAGTGAGGGTGAGTGTATGAGTGCGGGTGTGTATTTCCAAAACTCCACCGCCTTTTCCTTTGCCATTTCGACTTACACATTGTCTGGTATATCTTTGTCAATAAGCCTGAGTTCTGAGAAATTATTGCCATCTAGCATTCGGGAAAATTTATAGTCGTGGCCATTGTCGTCTCCTAATGAGCATAAAACAGCACGTGGGGAATTTTTGAGGAGGAATGATTCGCAGAGGTACAGAGAGGGGCAAAAGTTCGCCTAATATTCCACCGAGTTTATTTTACACTTGGCCTCATTCACCACCTAAAAAGTGGGTGGGGATTTTTTTTTTTTTTTTTTAATGATTCGCAGAAGTACAGTCTGGGGAAAAGTTCGTTTAATATTCCACTCAGTTTGCTCCACACTTTGCCTATGTCTGTCACTTTCCTCATTGACGCCTCATATAAAAGAGAATCGTATGTGGGAAGAGAAACATACCAGGCCCCCCTCAACTTGGAAATATTAGCCTGAGGAGGAAATTCAGAAGTAGATGAGATGAAATATCTTTCGAACTTATGTTCCCGACGGTACATTGATGATGATATAAAGGTGGTACGCCTATGGTACAGAGGGGTACACGGAATGCGAGACGCATCCGTGACAGTCCCCACAAAGAACCTCCTTTTTGTTAACTGTGAAGCGGATCTGCACGCTCACCCTTCCTTCTCCCTCTCCCACGTCTTTTTGTTCTCCCTATCTCCCTACCCTTCTCCATCTCCTTACCTTGCTTCCTTTCTTATCTGCTTCTTCTTCTAGACTCCCTCTCTTCTCAGTCTTTGCATCATCCCTACCACCTAATTCTTCCCCTTTCCTTCCCGCTTCTACATCCCTTGTCTTTCTCTATCCCCGTAAGCTCCCCTTATCTCTCTTTCCACTCCCACTTTTTTCTTCTTTTCTGTCTCCCTAACTTTTTCCCTCTTCTTCCCTGTTTCTTATCTCCCTAACCTTAACCATCTTAACTCCCTCCCTCTCCAGCCTTCTTGTCATCCCTAATCTTGTCCCTCTCATTATCTCCCCCTTTCCTTCAGCCATCGTCTATTATCTTGTTTCCCTCTCTTTATTCTTATCTTTCTTTTCTTATCTCCTTCCTTCCTTTCTCCTCCCCTATCTCCCTGATCTTGTTCGTGTCCTTAGCTTTCTCTCTTTCCCTCCCCATCCTCTGTCTCATATGTTAACTTCCTCTTGCCCTTTTTTTCGTCTCGTATTTCATGTTTCTTTCTTCTCCTGCTTGTTGACACTGCATCCCTCCCCATCGTCCTATCTTTTCTCCTTCCCTCACCTTATCTCCCTCCCTCCCTCCACAGCCTCCGTCTCTTATCTCCTTTTCCCTTCTTTCTTTTCCAGCCCCCTGACATTATCCTCCCTCACGACTTTTCAGCTTCCGTTAATTTTTCTTATATTCGCCGGCAGCTCCTCTCCTCGACTCCTGGCTGCTATTACCTTTTTTTCCCCGCCTTTCAGAGCCTCCCCCTCACCGGTTCTGCGTCCCTTATCAGATGTAAATATACTTAATTCCTGGTTTCAGTCACACCTTTATTTTCGAGAAGGATTTTTCTTTCACACGCCGCTCCCCTCCATCCCTACCTCCCCGCCCCTCCCCCCTCTCTCTCACACAAATATACAGCCTTTTTGCACACATCGCGTCTGCCGAAAGAAAGCAATGTGTTCCGGGATCTCGAAATGCGCGAACCATGTATAGACATATCTTTATTTGAACGTCTTTGGAAGGGAGGTTTTGCCACCTATTCCTTGCTGTTTTTGCTTTAGGTCTTTTAATTCAAGTGATGTATTTAACTGCTTTATTTTTGCTTTCTTCAATTTTATTCACCCTATGGGAGACCTTTCGTATCAAGGGTATCAATGAAAGTTATATTCAACAACCCCAGACTTCGGAAAATCTCTCCTAAGCTGAGTAAAATCGTCTGGGTGTTGCAAGAATGAAGAACAGAATACGTCATCGGATTCAAGCGTCTAAAAGAAGCGAAATCTCTATAGCCATTATTCCAACCAGTTCTGAACGTGCGTAGTAGAGCTTCTCGCCTACATCACAATGAGCAAACCGACCGCTAAAATACATACAGTACATTTACATACATACATACACTCATCTATCCATTCATCCATGCATACATCCATAATTATATACACAAATTCGGTACATACATTCCAAGCTTCCTGCCCCTCAGACGGGAAGATATGCTCCTGTGATTCTAGATAACGGCACTCCTTTTCGTCCCTGGCTCGTCTGGCCGGGAGGCTCGGACCAGCGGCCTCGTAAACGTATCAGTAATATCGAAGTCACGCACGTATGAGCTCACCACGAAAAGCCTCTGTCCGTGGAGCTGAGATGGAGAGCAGAGGAACCAGGATACTCTCTCATCACGCCGTTTAGTACAGTGTAGAGCTGGTTAAGAAGAGGATGGACCTAAAGGGAGTGAAATCTACTGGAGATCTGAAAAAAAATGAGAATGAAAATAGAGGGAGTATAATTTGTGAAAGGTAAGGAGAAATGCCATACAGCGCAGTGTGCAATCGAGTACGTCAAAAACAGAGGAAGATGGAAGCAAAAGGAGTCAGTATATTCTGAATGAAAGGAATATTAATGTCTATATAAACTCTTCCGCAGGAACATCCAGAGCAGTAAAAAAGCGGATGAAAATACGAGTCGCTAGTTATTTGGAGGAAAGGTAATATTGTCGACATTTTCGAACTAATTCCTGAACCATATCGAGGGAAGTTAAGAAAGGATTTTTTTTTTTTTTTTTTTTGAGAATGTAATATATTCAGCGTAAAAGAACCAGTTCCACAACCACATGGATGGTGGTAAAAGACAAAAAGAAAAGCTGGAAATAAAAGGAGTAAATAATTACAGAAGCAATTCCACCACCACACTGACAGTGGCCATAAGAGGAGGATGGAAATAAAGGATTTTTTTTTAACAATATTTACGGTATTGTAGAAGCATTTATGCAACATAATCGAAGGTGGTAGGGAAAACAGTGAAAATAAAGGGTTTAAACATTTTGGATGAGATTACAGAGGCAATTCCGGAACCACATCGAGGCCGGTGAGAAAAATGGATTGAAATAAAAAGATTTTTTTTTTTAACAAAGGAGAAAAAAAAACGTCCGGGGTGAAAGAGAGGTGTGGAGGAGGAGAAGGGAGAGGGAGAGAGGTGTGGTGGAGGAGGGGGGGGGGGGGAAAGGGGGGAGGAGAAGAAAGAGGAGGGAAGAGGGAGAGGAGTGGGGAAAGAGGAGGAGAGGGAGAGGATATGGAGGAGGAGGGCAGGCTGTCGTGGCCATTCCCTGTTGATGGACGGTCGAGTCACTTTTCAAGCCATGTTTGCTGAGTCACGCGAGAATACTATCCATCACGAGTTGTCGCTGCAGAGGAGGGATTACCAGCCAATCTTCTAGGGGAGCTGTTGTGGGAGGTTCGTCATGCCTGTACAGTATATTGAATTTGTCAGTGTGGTGGTCTGGAGGCATTGGGATGAAGTTTCTATTTGAAAAGAAATTTGGTTTGCCTAATTTGTACCTTAAGATAAATTGTTGTTGCAGAGGAGGGATTATCAGTCAGTCTTCTAGGAGCGCTATTGTGGGGGCTTAGTCATGCCTGTATATTGAATTTGTCAGCATGGTGGTGTGGAAGGTTCAAGTGAGGTGCAATGTTTTTCACCAAATGTGTGTCTTAAGTCAGGTTGTCGCTGCAGAGGAAGCATTAAAAGCCAGTCTTCTACGGAGTTATTGCTGGGGCTTCGTCATGCTTGTAGTTGTGTGGAAGGTTCGAGATAAATCTTATAAGCGAAGTGGATTGGCAGTAATAAGCACACATATGAAAATTTTTGTTGGAATGATAAAAAAATAAGTTTCGGCAGGATTTAGAAAGTTGCCTTACCCAACTTATGTACCTGTGTTGTAGGTTTTTATCTATACGTTGATGTCTGCATAGCCAATAATGGTGATTTAGTGGAAGAGTACATATCGAAAAGTCTGAAATATAGGTGAAGATCCTGTTTATGACAACCCTAGCTATTCTCCTCCTGTCATTTATCGCTGTTATTACAGACACTGCCAATTGTATTTACTTCATTCCAGGCTGAAGGCTTTTTCCGACTTTTCCTGTCCCACTTGATGATGGTGACTGGGATCCTGTTCCATTTCACTCTGGAAAATTGACTGACCTCCACCGAAGTTTGCTGTCTGGCGCATCCCTTTACAGTTCCTCAAGGCTGACATTTAAATAGTTTTGTCGTTTTTTTACTCTTCTTTGATAAAAAATCATCACTTTACCTCTGAACCTTCATAGATGCCTTCGCAATTAATATACGTACAACACTCTGAGGTTATTGTTTTGTAGTGTAAAAATTATTCTTATAGTTTACTGAAAGCAAGCGTTTTTACCGTTACTCTGAAATATCACCAGCGGGTCTTTTGGAGATTTACCCACTGGTATGATGATTATTAAAATTTAGCCTCCTCCTGATTCAGCATTGTTGGTCACTGTGCGATTGTCATATTATCTGATTTTTTTTCTTCAGATGTAAACCCCCCTTTTTGGATTATTAAAAAAACAAAGAGATCAGAAATGGAAAAAATAAAAGGCTGGTGGTGGTGGAGGCGTGGGTAGGGAGAGACCAAGCGCGAGGCAAGGCAGGGGGGAGTGGCAGGTAAACACTGCGCTCATCACCTGTAATTACTCACCACTGCCAACCACCTGCCTGATGGGAATGGTCTCTACCACCCTTTTAATTGCCCTCTTACTCTTATGAAAACTTTTAAGTCCTTTATCTGGATTATCTCCGTATATTTTAATTTTCAGTTGAAGAAAATTAATCTTAGGAGTCCAAGGGTTGAGAGATTTTAGGTGGGGTACCTCCTAAACTGAATAAATTTTCTGACATGGCAGGAAAGTAAATGTGCCTGAGGAGTTCAGAAATATGTTTAGACACGACGGATTTTTTTTTTTTTTAAGAGAGAGAGAGAGAGAGAGAGAGAGAGAGAGAGAGAGAGAGAGAGTAAAGCCAAGGCAGACAGTAAAAAATAAAGTACAAACTCTCTCCCTCTTTGCATGATGAAACTCTTCTGTCTGGTGCTGATTTATATTTTTCGATAGGCTCAAAAGAAAACTTCATATCTGAGTTTCGATAGCTTATTTAACCCACTGAATCCGGTATGTCATTTTTAATATAATTTCTCTACCCCAAGACGATTTAATTCAGCTTAGGGAGAAAATTTTTTAACTGGAGGGTTGGGTACAGTGTTAGCTTCTTCGAAAATTGATTTTTAAAAAATATCAGTGCATGGAAATTATCTGTTCATAGTGTGGTTGAGATGAAAAATAAATAATAGACACAAATGGGATAAAATACTCGACCTGCTGTGTCCTGTGTAAAATGAGAAATATCGCCGTCGCTGTGAAAGGATTAAGTGTGTTTAACTGTTAGTTGTTAACGACTTCAGTCAGACGGTTGAAAAAACGGAAATAACAGGCATAACTGACTGACGTTACCGGGAGCTAGTGTGTGTGTGTGTGTGTGTGTGTGTGAGAGAGAGAGAGAGAGAGAGAGAGAGAGAGAGAGAGAGAGAGAGAGTGGCAGCAATTCCAACCGTTTCAACCGAAACGTAAGTAAAACAGGATGAGAAAGGGAAAACAAAAACACACCATTCGTCTTCTATGCAGTACACGATGCGTAAAAAATGCATAGTACTCATAAAAATTCCACGAGTTTCAGCCCAAGTGTCAGTAAACAGGATAAACACAGGAATGCATAAACACTTCTGCCCACCATCTGTTTTAGAGGTAGTACATTATGCATACAAGCGGTAATGAAACGCGCCTATCTGATACATCCGGGAGGGTGAGCTGCGTTTCACTGCTTCCCGTCCTCCTCCTCCCTGTCCCAAGGTGTATAGTCCTTGCCTTGTCCTACCCCTGGACACGGGAACATGTTGAAGGCGTATGCATAAAGCGTCTTGGCATTTTTTTTTTTTTTAACGATTTCTACATAGCAAAGAGATATTATTATGTATCATTTTGCTGTCGTATTTTTCCACGCTATAATTCAGTCTATGTTGGCTTTGGAGAGTTTGGTAGGTCTATGGGCGAGGAAAAAAAAAACAGACAAGATATATCATGCCCAACTTGAGCTAAGGAAAGTTTATGGATACAGCTCATGTTGTTTGGATACCACCACTGCCACCTGCTTGGTTCCATTCTGGTGTTTGTGGCCGTCTTGTTTCCTTTTCCTTGTGCGTGAGTTAGAGCGTAAAATACGGGCGAACTAAACAAAGACCCATGATATTAAGACTAGTACCGCAAAGGTGTGTAGAAGACTCAAATTTGGGAAAATAATCCGAAGCATATGATGATAGAATGTGTCAATTTTTTCTTTTTCTCCCTAACTACACTTAGTAATGTGGACTGAGGCTGATCACATCTAACAGTTACAGATGTTTCATAAATGACCGCCAAAAATCAGGGTCTTGCTTGCGCCCTCTTGCACTCAGTTTGATAGTACGACCACAAATCTCTGGTACTTTACCTGTAGTCTGTGATGCTGCAATCCTTTTATACTTCGGTGGATGCGGTGGGTCTGAGGGGTGGTTGGGGTTTACTGCTCATATAATGCTGCTCGAGGAGTGAAGAGACTGGTTACTCTTGTGTTAAATGTCTGGATTAATTACCTTAGCCCCAGTCCTCTACACCACTGATGGGCTGATGGGGCAATAACAAATGGATAATGATGATGATTAACACCCCAGAGATTTCTTCAGCTGCAGAAATCCTTTAAAGGTTGGGAGTTTTTGATGGATGCTGAGAAGTCTGAATTGTGGTCATTCACCTGTAGCGCGTTGCTTTTTGTAACTCGACAAAGATCACTAACCCCTTTCAGCCTAGATTGTGACCAAGTGTAGTAAGATTAGAGGTTTTATTTGACTAGTTAACAAGGCGACTCATTCTTATCTCATAAATAAGGCTCAACACATTTTCTGCGACTACAATTTGGTATTCAAATTGCAGGAGTGGCCCTGATCGGTTTGTGTTATAAATTCATCATAATATTATGTTTTGTGATAAAGAACATGATGCGTATACGATGTAGTGGACGTGTGTAGCTCGTTGAAGATGGGGGTGGGGGAAAGCGATAGATGGATAGATGGATAAAGATAGCGATAGATAAACAGGATGGGGTAACTGTGATTGTTTAGGTGTGGTGGTGGTATGACTGGTGTGGAAAGTTGTGGCCTTGTTGCAATGTTGGGAGAGTGATGAATGGTGAATTTGGTAGCAGTATCATGGTAGTGTGACTAGGAGAGATATGTATGGTGAATGTAGCGGTAGTATGGTGGAAGAGGGGGTGTTAGGGATGCGGGAGGGGGGGGGGGTGTACAGGATAGGTGGCCGTGACTGTACACAACGTCACTCCTACC
>JAGKTI010040432.1:0-10405 GCA_018397915.1 Birgus latro
TTGTGTTGAGTGAGTCGTGACATCGTCCCGTAAATTTCAATTGTTTGTTGGCGCGTTAGCCGTTACGGCGCGGCGCGCGCACCTCCCACGCTCGTCGCGCCCCGATTTGAATGGGAGCTCAGTTTGCTTGTAGACGCGGCGCGACGCGGGACGCCTCTCAAAGGCTCTGTGCTTTTCTAGCGTTTTTCAGATTTCAGCTTGTATTGGCGTGTCTCCTGCAGCCCCACCCACTTTGGTGATCGTCACAGCAGCTCTATTTCATCCATACCGATCAGTATTTTCTGGTTTTTCCCTAGGCTAAGCTTTTTGAAATATTTAGCCGTTATCTGAGTGTTTCAGCGAGTGAGTGGATTCCTTTATTTGATTTGAATTTCATGTAACGTAAATTCATTTCTTTGTAATTAATAAATTCACAGTTCTTTTCTTGAGCTTTGTTAAAGTTGTTAACTGTGTTTAATTAGTCCACTCTGTTATTTAATACAGTTTGCTACTCTGCGTTAGCACAACTTTTGAATTAAATCACGGCCAGTACTTAGGCCAGCTTTGAATCACTATAAATCCGTTGTGCTAGCTGGGAGTTGGCTCAGCCAAGAGCCTGTTATTATTATTATTATAATTTTTTTTGATTGTTGGGGGGGAGAAGAAACTTTCTCGTAGGCCAACGGTACAATATTGCAGCTCTGCTGCGTGCCGTTAAGGAAGTTTGTAATTCTCGACCCTAGAGAATTGACATAGCACACTTAGCTATACATTGTATACCAATTATACAATATTTCATTATTTCTTGGGAATACTTAAATTTCCCCTGACATCTGGCGACACGCCAGGGTAAAAGTCTCATTTTCCCCTGACATCTGGCGACACGCCAGAGCAAAGTCTCATTTCCCCCTGACAGCAGACTCTACATGAGATAGACTTCCGGCCAACAGGTGTCTATGACACAGGTGTTAACGTAACTCATATACAGTGCCGTTCAGTGTTATACGGGTTTGGGAAATTATAGCAGATTCATTCCTGTGTCTTAAATTATAAGTGTATTTTATGTGCCATAAGTGTTGGGTAAATAGTACCATACTTCTACCAGTCGGTATAGTGACAGACTCCCCTTGTGTTAAGTGTTAACCCATCCCCGACCAACCCAGCTTGTAATATATTTGTTGATGTACTATTGTCCTTGGGAAGATATCTGGAATACATGTGTGAAATACTTACTGCCTTGTTTTTGCGTCCAGTCCTACTCTTTAGAGTTACCGACCCGGTCTAGAATAGGGACCCGCTGTAACTTGCGTATTTGAGGGTGAGAAACTGACCCACAAATGCGTAGCATAACACTGGTTGCTAGCGGTGGTTCTTGACCTGGACGGTGAAAAAGGACTGGAAAACTTTTTTTGAAAATGGCAGCCAAAACACATGTACCCCTACCAAAATTCGACCCAGAACAATGCGACATCACGATTTACTTAAATATGGTCAAGCAATTAGTTGATATTGGGTTTGAGGAAGATAATCAGAAAATAGCTGTCACTCTATCTTACCTGGGAAAGGCGGTATCTAGTATAGCACCAAAAATAGTCCCAGATCTCACATGGGCCAAACTTGCAAAAATAGTAACAGAAGCTATTACCCTGTCATTAGGGAAAGTTGTCGCGATTCCACAACTGGATGCCCTAAAATATGATGGTGATTTGGACAACACATTGGTCCAAGCTGGGCGACTCATCACCGTCACATACCCAGATGCTGAAATGAATACCTGGGATGAGCATATATTCAACACTCTCCTCAGAGTCCTTCCGGGCATAGTGAAGGAACATTTCACCATCCATGACCCGACAGGAAATTTGGACCGTGATGTCCAGCTCATTTGCCGCCTTTTCGCAGCACGCCCCGACCCGGAACACATCGGGGTCGTGAGCCGGTTCCCAACGAAACCCTCCCCCATGCCACCCCAATCCCTTCCAGCCCCAGTGCAAAGCACCTCCGCCTCGGCTCTCCCAAGAGCCCACCCCACCAGGAAGCGGCCACCCCAGAAAGATAATACAAATCTTATCACTATCAGTCCGTGGGAATTCACAGCCTGTAGCAGCCGCTGCCCACTTCACGACATACGTGAACAACTGAAGGCGGCATGCAGAATTAGAACCGACCCACCGAGACGCCGCCCAATGTTGGTAGTAGATGAGGGCCCTGCGAACCCCGGACCCCCCCTCGTTGAGGAACCTGATGCCGGCTGTGAGCCAGAGAAGGCTGATACCAACACAGTCCTCGAGCTGACGTTGGATTTTTAGGACTGCCCCCCCCACCTCCCCACGGTGGCGGGGGCCACCTCTACAAAGTACCGACCCCCAGTCTATGACAAAATGAAACTACAGGGGGTCAAGGCAAGACTTCTGGTAGATACGGGAGCCGCCAGGTCCTGCCTGTACACACGTTTCTACTCCCGCCATAAGAAGGTTTTTGGCCCCCTTTTCCCCACTTCAGCCCACTTCATAGACGCGGGGGAAGGCCCCTTGCCTATTCGTGGGGAAACTAGGGCCCTACGAACCAAGACTCATCAACCATCCTCCACATATCATCCTTTCATTGTTTTTGACTCGTCCTGCCGCACTTATGATGGCTATTTGGGACTGGACCTGCTCCAAAAACTCCACACGCACATAGACTGCCACGGAAGGTGACTTCATTTTCGACAGTCTCCCCAACAGCCCCCAGCCATTTGTACGTGCACACGACAAAACGACACCCCCCTTCTCCTGCCCCAGCCCCCCCAGCCCCACTTTCCCCGCGACTGTTGCATCCTCCCTCACCATTCCCCCCCACCATGAAGCTTGGCTATGGATCAATAAGCCAACAGGGACCCACTCCCTATTCTCCCCAAGTGTCCCCACTGGGCCCCTCGCCACCTCCCTGATGTCACCAATTTTCCTTCTGCCCCACTTCAACGCTGTCAAAGTGGCGAACCTGGCGGCTACACCCCTCACTCTGCCAAGAGGACTCCTGATCGGCGACCTAGAGGCGGCAGAGCCTTGTGACACTCCACCCTTAAATTCAAACCCCTCTCACCTCCCTCCTTTGCCTGACCACTTATCTCCCCATCAAGCCGAAATGCTGCACCATCTACTACTTGAGTATCGAGACCTTTTTTCAACCGGGCCCGCCGACTTGGGACATACGACATGTCTGGCCCATGAAATTCATACCACCGGGCCCTCCATCCTGCAACCCTCCTGCTGGAAGAACCCACACCAACGGGCCAAAGAGGATAGGCAAGTTCGAGAAATGCTGGATGCTGGCATCATCACGCCCTTTAACAGCCCCTGGTCCTTCCCCATTGTCCTGGTTCAGAAAAAAGATGGCACTCAGCAGTTCTGTGTCGATTACCGCTGCCTGAACGACGTAATCACCAAAGATGCCACTCCTCTCCCCCGCATAGGCGATTCCCTAGACTCCCTACACAGTTCCACCTGGTTCTCCACGCTGGACCTCCAGTCCAGATACTAGCAGGTCCTCGTCCACCCCAGAGATCAAGGGAAAATGGCCTTCTTCACAAGTAATGGGAAACTTTATCAGTTTAATGTTCTTCCCTTCGAGCTATGCAATTCCCCGGCCACCTTCTCCCGCTTCATGGAGTCCGTCCTCAGCGGTCTGACCTGGGAAGTCTACCTGGTGTACCTCGATGGCATTATTGTTTTCAGCAAAACGTGTGCTGATCACCTGCACCACCTCCGACAGGTGTTCCAATGAATATGCCAAGCCGGGTTGAAACTCAAACCTACTAAATGTGTCCTAGCCATCCGCTTTGTCACTTTCCTAGGACACATTGTCTCGGGGAAAGGCATCTCCCCAGATCCTGACAAGCTGAAAGCCATCGCCGACCGGCCTCTTCCACAGGACACCCACCTTGTCTGTGCCTTCTTGGGGCTTGCGTCGTATTACTGGCGGTTCATCAAAGTGTTCGTCGACCTCGCGAAACCTCTCCACGACCTTACTAAGAAAGACGAGCCCTTCGTCTGGAGCAACGACCAAGTCGCAGCGTTTAACACCTTAAAGGAGAAGCTCGTTTCCGCCCCCATCGTCGCTTTCCCGAATTACGACCTCCCCTTTAGGTTATACACCGACATCTCCCTGGTAGCCATACACAACGTCCTGGCACAGGTCCAGGAAGGGCGAGCACATCATCGCTTGCGCCAGCCGCACCCTAAACCCGGCCGAACGAAATTACGCCGCAAACAAGCGTGAATGTTTGGGTATCGTCTGGGCCCTTGACTACCTCAGGGCCTACCTATCTGGCACCAGGGTCACTTTCATCACAGACCACCAATCCCTTCAGTGGCTCCGGCAATCCACCACTCAAAATGCCCAACACCTCTGCTGGCGCAAAGTGCTCAAGGAGTTTGATTACGAGATTGCTTACCGGCCCGGGAAATTGCATACCAACACTGACGCCCTCTCCCGTCTGCCAGTACGGTCACTCCTCCCTCAATCCGAGCTGATCCAGCACTGGCAGAATCCGGACCGGCCTCCCTAGATTCCGCAGCATCTATTCTCAAAACTCCACCTGCAAGGGGACCAACTCTTCACGCCATTGGGCCACGTTGTCCTTGATCCGGACTCCGCCGTGGGTGTCCTCACCCACCTCCATTCAGACAATGGAATCCACCTGGGTACGAAAAGGTTAACCCAGGTCTTCAATGACCTCTATTGGGCCCCCAACCCCACTACCCTCGCCCAACGTGTCACTCAGGCGTGTCGAGCATGGTGCCTAGGAAAGGACATCACCCGTTCAGCGGGTCCTGCCGGCAAGATATCCACCCACAAGCCCTGGCAGCTTTTGTCCATCGACGTTGTCGGACCCCTGCCAGCTAGATCCGGCTACAGATACATCGTCACATTCATCGACGTTTACTCCAAGTTCCTGATTGCTTGTCCAGCTAAGGAACACACTGCCGTCGCCATAGCCGACGCCCTCATGCGCCACATTTTCCCCCATTTTGGTGTTCCCAAGGCCATTCACTCCGATAATGCCCCAGAGTTTACGGGACAAATATGGAAAGAGCTATCCATCCTATTCGGATTCTCCATTTCCCACTCCTCCCCCTACTGGCACCAGGGAAATGGGGTATGTGAAAGGAGCCATCGAACCCTACTAAACCAAATCAGGACCCGAATTCAAAGTACCCAAGACCAAGAATGGCCTGTGCACGTCAAGATCGTGCAATGGGGAATGAACACCTGCCCCCGCAATGACGGCATCACCTCCCACGAGTGAGTGTTTGGAGGGGCGCCCCTCCTCCTCCCTCTCCAACAGCACCTCCAACCCCCCGCTCATTCCCCACCCACTGATCCACTATATCATCTGAAGTGTCGATTACAACATCTGCACGTGCACCAAGATGATCAAGCTGATTCCTCCCCTGCTAACCCTTACAAACCAGGTGACAAGGTTTTCGTTGCCCATCTCCCCACCCTCAATAACGTTGCCCCTCGTTTTATGGGACCTCATACCGTCACTAGAGTCCCCAACCCCTTCCAAGTCGTCATCGACTGCAACGGAACCTCCCGCACCTACAGGAATCGCCATGTCCGCCCCGCCCGGGACTCCCCAACCCACGCCGCTCCCTCCCCAACCACCTGAGCAAGCTCAACACCGCCCGCTCCCCACAAGGAGCCTTTTCTCTTATTCATCCCAATCCCCTTCCCCATCGGTTTCCACCGTCCCCTCGCTGCTCGAAACTCCTGCACCACGCCCGCGCACTACACTCACCCCACCACCACGCTCCCCCGCTGCTGCCACGCCGCCCGTTCCACGTGCCACCAGTCACGTCAGGCCAGAGGTAAGGCAGGCAATTAGCCACACTGAAGCTGTTATCCCCTGGGCCACCCCGATGTCGGCCATTAGTCACATCAGGCCAGAGGCAGAGCAGGCCACTAGCCGCATTGGAGCTGATGTCCCCTGTGCTACCACGACGTTAGCCACTAGTCACGTCAGGTCGGATGTAAAGCAGGCCACAGTCCGCTTCTCTCCTACAGGAGGACCTGCAGCCAGAGAGGACCCCTCCCCCGAGCCGTGGCAAGGCCTCACCCGAGGCCTTGGTTCCCTGCAACTCTACCAGAGTGAACAGCAGCCAAAGCAGAGTCCCCGCAGACCCCGCAGCCGACATTGGGCCCTGTCTACTACTCCTACAGCCCGAGTTTCCCGTGTGACGACCCTGTCGGCGACGCTGCCCTCTAGCCGTTGCCACAGTCCAGCCACCCAGGCTTCCAGTGCCCTGGGTCCTCAGTTGCCCCGGGAGTTGCCCCGAACACCAGGGCGCAACTTACCTGTGGGTGTGGCCTCCCTGAGTCTCTCCCAGACTCGACAACAGGCCCGTCTCCTGGCTCTCTTTGGGCCAAACCCCTAGTCCCACGACTACGTGTGGGGCCCTGTCCAGGGGCGCACCACTCTGCCCTTCCTCCAGATGGAGGAATCAACCTAGGGCCCACCAGTGGTAATGAAGTGAGTGGACTTTACATATGTGTGTGTGCTTTTGACTCAGATATTTGTGTGCATTAATTTATACCATACGAGTGATCCCCTACAGTGTATTCTCGAGTTAAGTGACCAGGAACCCAGACTATAAGATTGGACGAGCCTAATAGCTAACCATGGCCTGACTTATATCCCAAGTAGAGTCCCGCGCCCCCCCCCCCCAGTGAACAAAATGCCTTTGTGACCAGCAGAACATTAAGATTGTGCCGGTTGTGCCATTCCCTTGTTATTTACACTCTCCCTCCCCAACCCACAAGGACGCGAGTGAAACACCTCAGTGACCAACAGAAGGAGTATATGTTATTTCCATCGTGCCTCCCCGTTGTGCATTAAATCTCCACCCACCCCAGTGTTCGGGTACGTTAGTCAGGGTATGCCAGAATATCGCAGTCCCCTCCTGTCAGTGATCACTACGTGGCAGTCTCTACCTGAGATAGACTTCCGGCCATCAGGTGTTAACGTAACTCATATACAGTGCCGTCCAGTGCTATAGGGATTTGGGAAATTGTAGTAGATTCATTCCTGTGTCTTAAATTATAAGTGTATTTTATGTGCCTTAAGTGTTGGGTCAATAGTACCATACTTCTACCAGTCAGTATAGTGACAGACTTCCCTTGTGTTAAGTGTTAACCCATCCCCGACCAACCCAGTTTGTAATATATTTGTTGATGTACTATTGTCCTTGGGAAGATATCTGGAATACATGTGTGTAATACTTACTGCCTTGTTTTTGTGTCCAGTCCTACTCTTTAGAGTTACCGATCCAGTCTAGAATAGGGACCTGCTGTAGCTTGCGTATTTGAGGGCGAGAAACCGACCCACAAATACGTAGCATAACAAAAACAGTACAGTGAATCACGTGATCAAAACAAACCGTGTGGGCTGCATTCGAGGGTTTGGCCTTTCAATGGCCTTTGTTACACTTTTAACCCTTAGGCACTGGGCCTGAGTAGACCTATCCACTCCCAGAACTGGGTTATTTTCAGGATAATCTATTCTCCCCAAAATATATATTTTTTTCATTATAAATCAATCACAAATGACAAAAAACAAAAAGCACGTACTTACTTTCTCTTGGCGATGTGGAGGTGGTGGTGGGGGGGTGAGGGAGATGATGCGCACAGCGTGGTGGCTGGGCTGAACGAGTTCAAGGCCGCGGTGGTGGTGGAGGGAGGAGGGAGGATTATCTAGTGCCAAAATGAGTTTTGAAGTGTCTTTTTCTCACTAATTCACAATCATGTATAAACACAGTCTTACAACTAAAAGAGCAAAAAAAACACACACACACACAAGAAAGTAACTAATAAAATCGGCTTATTTTGTTTTCCATCATACTTATTTGCTATCAAACATATGTCTATTTAGGTATTCACAATTATTTACACACTATTTACACATTATTTCCCTATTTTTAGTACTTCTTGACAGTGTGATACTCCCTATGAAAAGTTCAAGTGTACTCAAGCACCTATACACTCTCCCCCACACCCCTCAATGCCTCTTTGTAGCCCTCCCAACAACCCCACCCCACCCCTCAGAACCACAACCCCAACCCCAAACCAGTATCAGCTGGTTCCAAGGCCACTCTCTCCCTACACCGGCCTTCCCCCTCCCTCTCAACCACAGCCATCCTCATTGCCGGTGTAGCGTTAGAATCTGTCCCCCTGTCCGCCAGATGCCGCCACAAATATGCCATTTGTACTTGGCTCTCTGTAGGGGTAACATGATCGGAGCCTCTCGCCCTCTGTTTACAAACGGCAAATGGTCATTCCAGCTTCTTGTATCAATCGTCTCAGAGCTTTCTCGGGTAGTTTCCGCCTTTAAATTAAATTAGGTTAGGTGGGTAGCAATAAAAACTTGAATTTCTAAGGTATGAATGAGTTAGGTTGGATAAACATAGTTATAATTAACCATATAGGGACGAATTATCTAATCTCTTAGGAGTGAGGATTGCTTTAGCTTTGTTCTTACGTAATTAGTTTTACCCAATTGTATCTTTACAGGAATGAGTCAAGTTCGTACTGTCCCGTGTACTAAACCATTATTATCATACATATCCTTGAAATTATGAATTGTTTTGCCACACACTACTTCATTCGGTAGTGCATTCCACTGATCAATTGCCCTATTAGGGAAACTGAATTTCCTTACATCTTTATCACCTCTCTTTTTATGCAGTTTTTTGCAGTGTTGTCTTGCTGGTGCTTCACCATATGATGTATATTCATTTATGTCTATTTTCTCTCCCCCTGAGGTGCATTTATATAGCCTAATCATGTCTCCTTCTCTCCTGGAGCGTTGGTAGATTAAATCTTTCCAGTCTTTCTCTATAACTGAAATCCCGTAAGTCTGTTACCCATCTTTCAGTGGCCCTTTGTATTTTTTTCAATCTTGTCTATGTGTGCCAACGAAGTCAGTGGGGGTGTGAAAGATAAAAATGGTAGATTACTATTGGAGAAGGGAGGAAAAGTAAAGAGATGGAGAAAATACTTTAATGAACTGTTGAACATAGAGAATGAAAGTAATGCAAGTATAAGTGGCTGGGGAATGGCAGGGAGAAGGAGGGATGTGGGAAGAGAGGAAGAAATCAGTAAGATGGAAGTGGTGGAAGCAGTGAAGAAAGTTAAAATGGGGAAAGCCCCAGGAATTGATGGTGTATTTGGTGAAATGCTGAAGCATGGGGGAGAGATAGTAATAGAATGGATGTGGAAGGTGTGCAGATTGGCCTGGGAGGAAGGTAGAGTCCCTGAGGATTGGAAGTCAGGTATAATTATTCCTTTGTACAAAGGAAAAGGGGAAAAAGCAGTGTGTGGTGATCATAGGGGCATTTGCCTTCTCAATGTAATAGGAAAAGTATATGGTAGGATGCTTATTGACAGAGTTAGGGAAATCACAGAGGAATTAGTTGGAGAAGAACAGGGAGGTTTTAGGAAGGGAAGAGGTTGTGTAGACCAGATATTCATTCTTAGATCCTTAGTGGAAAAGTTTCTAGAGAGGGGAAAGAAGTTGTATGCAGCCTTCATGGATATGGAGAAAGCATATGACAGGGTGGATAGACAAGGTTTGTGGAAGGTATTAAGAATATATAGAGTGGATGGGAAGTTGCTGAAGGCAGTGAAGAGTATGTATGAGGGTGCTAAGGCTGCACTGCATGTGGATGGCAAACTGAGTGAATATTTCCATTTTAAGGTTGAATTGAAACAAGGATGTGTCATGTCTCCATGGTTGTTCAATCTGTACATGGATGGAGTTATAAAAGAGTTACATGGTCGGGCAGTGGATGTTGGAGCAGCCCTAGTGAGAGAGGGCAGTGTTTGGATAGATACTGTCCACCCATCCTTCTCTTTTCTATAATGTTCCTGTAACTTTGTCATAATAGCTTAACAGATTAGTAACACATGATTTTCTAAAACCGAACTGCCTCTCTGTTATCATACCATGTTCTACTCGTAGATGTTTTACCCAAACTTCCCTTATCAGCTTTTCTAGTATCTTACTTATAACATTGGCCTGTGATACTGGTCTGTAGTTGAGTAGTTCTCATTGTGTTTTAATTGTGTTAAATTTGACTAGTGTACAGGTATTTGTAGACCTCACAGGTGGTTAAGAGGGATGAGTAAAGGACTCATGAATGGAATGGAATGAAATGGAATGGAATAATAAAAAGAAAGGAAAGCGAGCACCAAGCCACTCAATGACTAACTCTTCCCCTAGGGAGGGGGGGATAGAATACCTCCTCAGTATCCCTGCTTGTAAAAACCCACTAAAAGGAGCACTGTAATCTTCATCCTTCCTCTTTTCCCTCTGTGCTTCTTGTGCTTTATCTGTCCCACCTCTCTGCCTTATATTTTCACTTAAATACCCAACCAACTCCTA
>JAGKTI010040433.1:0-10405 GCA_018397915.1 Birgus latro
TTTTTTTCTTTTTTAGTTTCACGGCCATGGAACATTTTTCTTATATTTTCTACTACAGTAAGCCATCAACTTGTGAGAAGGGTACGCTGTGTTCTGCTACATATCCTGCTAGTATAAGTTTTGCCTTAGATACCTATTCATAAATGCCGGGTTCAATGGGCATTTTGAAAAAAAAAAACTGAATATTTATAGTACTTTTCCTAACAGCATAGTTCTTCATCTGCTTGAAGATGCTTTGTGTATCATATGAGACACTTTATTACAAGTTTTTAGTTTACAGTCGCACACACTGCAAAACCCTTAGATCTTGTCATTTGGGTCCGGTTCCAGCCAGTCCTTTAGTTCAGGGTCTAGCATCCACACACTTTTGAATGACTTGATACCACTCTTTTGACTTTTTCTTGGTGGTGGTCTATCGCCTGAACCCCCAGGTTCAGGATCACGAGAATTGCTCATTGTTCCTCTTATCAGTGCACTAGCAGTGAATTACGAACAGCCTCCAAAGCTTGATTAACGCTCACTGGGACCGGAGAACAGAAGGCCGTGATCCAGTGACCGACTGACCGTCATGGTACAAACTCCCACGTCATGGACGTGTGTCCACGAGTTAAGACGACTCAATGGACTGGTTGACGGTCGTGTACAAATTACATAAAGAAGTAGAATGGTCACTCGTAATCATCGGAGTATCATTAATTTTTCTCCCCGATTTAATATTTATGAAGAAAAATAGTAAATCAAAGTTGGAGATTATCGTACCTCGCGCGAGACATACACCCTCTGTGACATCACAACCCATTTCGAGGCCACAGCTGCCCGCCACTCACAACAATGTCTGGGAATCATATACCAGTAAAGGGAAGATTTCTGTGATATTCAGCTGTTATCATGACAGGCAAATAAGACTTAGTGTGATAGCTCTCTTGATGATGAAGTATGCTATGTGTGTGCTTTAATGAAGAGTTTTGTTGGTTTTAGAGACTAGTAGTGACGGTGAACCTTGCGACAACCAGGCACCTGTAGGACAACTCGGTAGCATCAAGTTTAGATATGATAAAGTCGTAATGAAGTGATTGATGAACTGAATCATTATAAGTATTGCTAGATCCTTACTCCAGGTGCATATAGCCATGAAAACGGGCAGTATTACGTAGGAGGGATGCCACAAAGACCGAAATATTTCAATGTTTTTTCCTCCTAGATATGCCAGACCGTATACAGCTAGACACCTGTGGAATATTTGGTTATCTGATTTCCTGGTCTTATGTACTGGTGATGTTTGAACATCTTTTTAGTAACAGCCAGTCTGATCTGGAGAAAAAGATTTCACATCCCTACCAGTGACTTAAGCCAAAGTTAGGGTTGATTTTCCTTAACTAGTGACTTGTACGTTAGGTTGAGCAGTGTATGTTAAGATATAATTTTTATCACCATATAGGTTCATACACACCTAATTATCTGAAATCCTGTCAAAAATATGTGGTCAATTTGACTATTAATAAAAATTCAGGATTCAGAGCAAAAATTTGCTATTGTAGAAGTGTTTCACCTCTAGCCTGACAGTTTGCCTTGACAGACTTCTGTTTTGTGTAAATATTGATTAACAATGTAAATACATTTATTTGTGCTTTAATCAATATTTATGCAAAATGGAAGTCTGTCAATGCGTGTTGATCTGAAGGTGAAAATATATCCGCTAACTTAGCCCATTTTATCTCTGAAACCTGATTTTTTATTAGCCATATTAAGCACTTTTTTTTTTTTTTTTTACCGGATTTCAGATAGTTGTGCATGAACTTAGATGGTGATAGAAAATTATAATATTTTCCCTTTAAAAGTGCCGATTCGGTAAATGACCATCGATTCAGTATGTCGTCGAATCGCTTCACAACAGCAGCAATGGTGTACCCACGACCACCGCAGCTGCCTGGATTTCATCCCTTGAAACAGTAATGAATCTTTTTTCTGGTGTGATTCTCCTTGTGTTCCAGCACAGTGGAACAAAGCACCAGTGGTGGTTATTTGCTGACTTGGCCAGGACGAAGCAAAACTTGGCTAATCAGGAGAACCACAATCACACAGCTGGCGATCGCAGTCGTGTTTTGTCTTCGGGTTTATAGGCCTATGACGTCACAGTCACTCGAGGCTCACGCTGCCATCAACCTCTTTTTGCGAAACTTTGAAGGTTTCTGTCTCCAAATTCTTACTTTGGTTTGTCAAATTAACTTTATCACAGGATAATTCAGCACATTTATCACCCAAATAAATTGTTTACCTTAAAAAAAAATCGACCGTCAACCAGTCCATTGTGTTACGTATGATAAGAAAAGTACACAAACCAATAGCTCTTCTAGATATTCCACCAAACTGATGATATACAAATATAAGAATATTATTGTGAAATTTAATGAGGAAAAAGGAAGTGAAAATTACAAGGAAGTAGGACTCCTAAAACCTCACAAAATAGGCCTATCTGAGTAGCGTTTTTGCGACGGTTTCAAGTCAAGATCATCTTGATATTCATTTTGACTGATATTGAGTTTCAAGTGAGTGTCGCAAAAACGGGTTGCGGCAAGATTGTATTGCCTTTACAAGAGCACCATGTAAACATTGTCCGTGCGTCATGGCTACCTTGGAAGATTTTCTGGAAGTAGAGGAATTTAATGATATTATTCCTCAGGTGACTAACCAGACGGGGCTCTGGCTTGAGAATATGGCGGCAGATGAAGGTGCAGCTGTGCCATTGTTGCTGGACACAAGGTAAAATGGTCATAAATATTTTGGTGGCAAAAGATTTGTTTCAGTATTATGGAAAATCACACACACTTCACTGAAATCAACAGGTGGAAAGTTTTCTTCTTCTCTACCAAGTCCGGCTCGACCTCCGTCGCTCAGGGTTTGTTTACAAAATGGAAAGTCAATATCAGTCAAAATACCTCGGGAGGAACATTGACTAATCTTGCCTAGTCATGCTCAAGATTCAATATCTTTGTGACTTTTAGTGCTCTCGAAAACGGGTATCAACACGAAAGTCAATATACGATATCAATATTGGTCAAGATATCTTGACTTTTAATGTCGCGAAAACGCGACTTTGGCATTCCTGTCATATGTCGCGGTTAAACTTCACAGGTTCAGGTCGTGTGTCTTCAGGTTCAGAGGCTGTTCAGACCACTCAGAGAGGATGTGTACGATATCCAAACACAAAAAGCAACTTATTTATACCTTTTCTATATTTCCCAATAAAATTTATAATATACAAACACTAGCTTTTTATTAGAGATGAAAAATTAATGTGAAAAAAGGTGAAAATTAGAGAATTCAAAAAATCCCAGTATCTTGCATTTTCATGAAAAAATCTCAACATCGCATGATTAGCCCCAAAATCCCAAGATCTTGGGAAAAATCCCAAGGAGTGGCATCACTACTGTGTCGTGGATTCCATTCTTCAGAATGTTTCGTTATCTCAGTAAGTGAGCGAGAGTGACAGTTTGGGTAATAAAAAAAAAAAAAAGTTTTAAAAAGCCTACTGATAACCTTATATGTGAATTAAGAAGGTTATCACTAGCTAGCTGCTTACCGGCTGAGAATTTGATCCATGATGATATACAGTAGCATACATTCCCCCAAACCAGCCCAAGGATACCTTCCTGAAGTTTCTCACACATTTCTCGGGACATCCTACATAATCCTATGCTGACTCCACTGCAACAAGTCTCTCATAAGCTGAATAAAATTATCTGAAAACACCAAGAATGATAGGCAGCAGATTCTCTTAGTGAACGGGCTTACATCAATACCTTTATGTCTTTTATCGTTGTTATTACCAGGCAATATTATTCAGCTTTGGGAAGCCCCGTTGTAATGAAAATGTTAATGAAGGATATAACCCTTCCAGGCTGAAAACTGAATAGGTCTGTCTGGTCGCAGCATGAATATAATGCTAAAAAGACGTCACTGGACTGAAGGGGTTAAGGCAGCTCCGGTCTGGCCCAAGAGGTTGCTTTACAAAACAATGTCCAGCTCGTTCCTACTTCATCCTGGAACATGCTTGGGGTTTCATTCACTTGGGATTTATCTTGGAAAGAACATATAACATCTCTTATGAAATCTGCTTCTAAGAGATTAGGTGTACTAAGCCGACTCCGAACCTTCTTTACCCCTGCACAGATGTTGACTTTATACACGGGTTTTATTCGCCCCTGTTTGGAGTACAGCTCTCAATAGGGTGGAGTCAAAGGCTTTTCGTCTCATTAACTCGCCTCCTCTTACTAGCTCCCTTCAACCTCTGTCTCTTCGCCGCACTGTTGCATCTTTATCACTTTTCTATCGCTGCTTCAATGGCCACTGTTCCTTTGAACTGTCTGCTTGCATCCCTCCACCTCTACGACGGGCACGTAGTACCCGTCTAGCAACAAACTCTCATCCCTTTTCTGTCCAACTTTCTAATGCTAGAGTTAACCGTTACTCCCAGTCCTTCATTTATGCAACTGGTCAAGTCTGGAACTGTCTCCCTCTGTCTGTATTCCCTACTTCCTATGATCTCCAGTGTTTCAAACGCAGTGTGTCCAGGCATCTCAAAATGAACGGATCTTGAATTTGGCTCTCTTTTGTATTGTTTTTGTTTATTTTTGGAAGGAACAGTTTGCAGGCTCATAGCCTTTGGTTCCTTCTTCCTTGCATTAAAAAAAAAAATGATTTTACGATCAATTCCTTGTCATAACCCATACTGATTTTGAGGAAAGATCAAGGAAACGAGAGTTCCGAAGCTTTCTTAGTGCCGTACTTGAAGTAATTTGGGAGATTTCGTAATACCTCTTCCTTAGCGATTTATTTTGCATATTTCTCTTATATGTTATAGATAAGAACCATGTCGATGTTAAAATGGTTGAAATAAAATACAGGGGAATGTCAAAATGTAATATACAGAATAAATCTCATACCATGTACTTTACGGCCTTTGCTCGCTTATAGGTCCCATTAACCTTCAGATCAGATCTCGGCAGGCTCCCCAGCGGCGAGTAAATCGTCTTTCGTTAAACCCAGTAAATCATCCCCTGTGGCTTGAGTATTAAAATAAATCTTACGAGAGTCAAATGGTCGATAATAGTGTTATGAATTCCAGTGTGATGTAAGTTACTCTCTCTGGCTGTAAACAAACTGGCGTGGTGGGCGTGTGGAGACTACGGGCGTAGAGTTGTTAGTGTCTCGTAATCTGGAGTTAGGTGCGGGGTGGGGACCTGCATCACGGTATAGTAGCTTGCTTGACGCCAGCTGGGTAATGGGTCACATTCTCCTCCCACCCGGTTGCCTCTCCTGTTTAGCCGGAGAGCGGGAATCGTATTTACGAAGGATCCTTACCATTTACAGGAAAAATAAAGTCTCCACAACAATTGACTACTGTCACGGATCATTTTGCTTTTAGTATTATTTCCACCTCAGTATTCAATTTGCTTTGACCGTGAAATGTTGGCTGGTGTACGGAAGATAAGAGTACAAACAAGCAACCTCATACTCAGCTAAAGCTTAGCAGGACTTACCAGTACAGCCCCAGGAGGTGTATATACACATAGATCGTCTTTACAAGAATCCAAGCTCAGCCCCAGGCGCATATTTCCGAACTGTATTAGCGTTCAGCACCACCGCCCTCAGCCAGGCAGCCCTAGTGGGATAGGTTCTAATTAAATCAGGCTTTACTGATCTACCAGAAGACCCGCCGACATGTCGTAAAAATAACCCCGCTAATACCAATACACCAGTCCTGTATGAGACAGCCCTAGCATGTATTCAATATGGACGGTGGGTGTTAGCGCCGAAGTGGTGACATGTAGTATGTAGGAGGACGGCTGGGCCTTGATAGCAGGCTGTAAAGCCTATGCCCAGAGTCGGACACATTAAAAAAAAAAAAAACTACCTCAAAAATTTTGCTTGGGAAACACATTGAGCATATTTCCAAGAAAAACCTATGGTTAGTTGTGAAATGATGGGATGAGCGTTGTTCCTGACTGACGTTCCCGGTGGTGGTGCTGACACACATACAGTTCGGAAATATGCACCCCGGGCAGGTCAGACCATTGGCCAACGCGTGCTCCCCAATGTTCCTGTTCTCCCAGCAGCATAACTCGGGACTTGGAATGTTCCTGTTCTCCCAGCAGCATAACTCGGGACTTGGAATGTTCCTGTTCTCCCAACAGCATAACTCGGGACTTGGAATGTTCCTGTTCTCCCAGCAGCATAACTCGGGACTTTGATGTTAATCTGACTGTTGCGAGTCGTGTTCTTGGATAAACTTGAGCCGGCAAACACTGATTGTCTACCTTAATCCTATATTGGTCAGGACCACTGTAGTAGGCTAATGTATTAAAGTTGACACTAGACGAATATACTCACTCTGAGAGAATCATAGAAGCCAAATTATAAATACTAAACCGTTAACCCTTTCATGCTGAGAAAACAAGATTATTTTACTACAACTGACTCCAGACTATTTTATTCAGTTTCGAGTGAGCTATACGAACCTGCGTTATTGACCCTCGTGTAGTCGATAACACATATTAAGTAATAGTAATTGGGAATTGAAATCACTGGAATCGATTCCATTTTTTTCTAGAAATCGTGCTTGTAATCGATTCCAGTGTCTTCAATGTCTTCAAAGTAATCATAATCATATTCGATGTCACTGCAAAGGTAATCGTAATCTTGATTATATGATACTTACTGTCTAGTTGTGGAGCCCAAGTTTACGATATTCGCAGAAAATAGAAAATTTAGGAAAAATTATTTCTACACTAAGGTTGTGAGAGTGACGAGCTATAAAGTTCTAAAAAAAAAAAAAAAAAAAAGTGACAAGGAAAAGTGTGTAATACAAGTGTTATGCTGGTCAAGCCTCAGCAGACGACGGGAGGGCTGGGGATGATTAAGGTCTAGTGAACCCTGAGGAAGACGACTCATCAAAGTCGGTCGTGCTGTTGGGCCCGGCAGCGTATTTTTCTTCTTCCGGTACACTTAGTCATGCAGTCATATCGGCAGAGTTGCAGAGAGTTCAGCTAGAAATGACTCAGCAACATCGCGCCTTCGCTCTGGAATAAATGAGACAATTCGGCTAAACAAACCATAACATCATCAGAAAAGCCGTATTTTGACATTAAACAGTTTAGGCCTAACCTAGCGTTAACTTAGCATAATACCTTATTTTTCTTGGGGGGGGGGATGAGGAAGGTGCAACGTTGCTAAATTTTTTCTCGAGGCACTCGATCTGATGTTGCCAACATAACTGGATGACCAAGTATCTGTCTATTGCCAGACGCCTCAATCCCATCAGGGGTGGCCACAAACAAATCGCCTCCACGTCGCCCTGTCCCCCCTCATTTCACTGCCTTGCTCCCAGCCCACACGCCCCTCTCTCATATACCTCTCCACTCCATCCCTCAATCTCATCCTTGGCCTCCTCCTCCCTCTCCCCCTCTTCACCTCACTCACATACACTCTCCTCGTCAGTCTCTTGCTCTCCATCCTCTCCACATGGCCAAATCACCTCAGTGTGTTTCTCCTAACGCTTCCTATCACATCCACATCCACACCACAACGCTCCTTCACTTCCTCATTTGTAGGTCTTCATGTTTCTCCACGTGACTCCACAAGCTCCTCTCAGATAACTCATTTCCACTACCCTCAGTCGTGACTTGTGTCCCTCCAACAAGTTCCAAGCGTCACAGCCATACGTTAGAGTTGTATCACAATACTGTCATGTAGTAACTTTTTCACTTCCATGCTTACTTCTCTGTTCTTATCACTGCTTTCAAAGAACCAGCAACCTTTCTTCCTTGTTGTACCCTTTCAAGCACTTCACCCTCTAAACTTCCATCCTTACTCATCACACACACTACCCAGCTACTTAAACGCACTCATATTTTCCATTTCCTCCTCAGCCAACCTCACTGCACATTCAATGACTTCATTTCTCTCGAGGACCATAACTTTAGTGGTTTTGGTGATAGATGGGGGCGCCCATCATCCACTCACTTAGTGTAGCGGTACTCTGTTTTTAAGGTAGCTCTACACTGAGTGGCAAGCCAAATGATTTCCTGTAAACCAAGATATCAGTTACAACGCTGGGTGGTAACCTTATAACTGACCAACACGTGTTCCCTACGTGATAAGTGGGTTGGTGGAGGGTTAGTGCCCCTCCCCGGAAAACAGCTAACCAAAAATACAAACAAGAAGCCTCGGACCGGGACTGACCAACAGGTGACGACTAAAGACCGAACAAAGGACATGGTACGGATTGCGACATGGAATGTACGGGGTGCAACTGACGTGGTGAAAGTGAGGGAGATTATCCAGGTGCTGAGGGTGCGAAGGTGGATGTATATGGATTAGCTGAAACTAAATGGAAGGTGAGAGTGTGAGAGAATGGAGTACGGGTTGGCTATATGCCCGGGAGTGAGTGAGAAGAAGAGGACAAAAGAAGGAGTGTGTATTGTTGTGTGCAAGCGATGGAAGGAGAATATGGAAAGGTATCGATCAGTTGGCTCAAGAATTGTGTGGGTAAGATTGAAAGTTGGACTACAAATGTGAGCGACTGTGTGGGTGTGTATGCGCCAACGCAGAATCGTGCAAGGAGAGTGAAAGAAGAGTTCTGGACAAATGTGGAAGCGTGCATGGAAAAGTGTGAAAGAAACGAGAGAGTGTTTTTGATTGGAGATATGAATGGAAAAGTAGGGAATGTGAAGGTAGATGGAGTTGTTGGTGAGTGAGGTGTGCTTGCAGAAGTGGAAGAGAACGGCAGTTCTCTAGTGGACACTTGTGCCGGGAGGGGGTTTGTGATAGCCAATACCCTCTTCACACACAAAATGATCCACAGGTATACGTGGCGAGTGATGAAAAGGGTGAGTCGTGTACTAAATGAACGGAAGGCGATGTCTGATTATGTATGATTGATTATGTTTGTGTGTGGACGATAGAATGAGAAGGTGTGTAATGGATGCAAGAGCATATAGAGGTTGGAGGAGTGGACTTGCTTGGCACAACTTGATGGTGGTGAAAGTCAAGGTTCAAATGAAGTGAAGGAATAGAAGAAGGGAAGGACAGGAGAAAGTAGTCCTTACAAGAAGGGTGGAAAGGTTACAAGAGGATGGAAAAAATGACCAAGTATACCAGGAGAAAAAATTATGCAGCCCGGCAGCTAACCGAGATATTTTTTGTTTGAAAATTTAGCGCTATGGACACATACATTGACTCCTACTATGACCTTGCGGTTTGAGCATGATTTTGGAGGTGTTCAGTGAAATTCAGCTTTATTCTCGGTTTCCAAAAATTTAGCGATTTATGAACGTAATTCTAGCGCCCGGGGTGGACATATTTGCTGAGGCGTAGTCAACTTGCAACGGTGTGTCACAGTAGGCTATCTGTGGCCTGGGATTACTTCCTGAGCTTGAAGAGGTGCAATCGTTCTAACGAAATGCGAAGTATATCAGACTCCTCACCTGTGTCTAGTGTGTATATACGTTATGAAAACAGAATATTATGCCAATAACTACAAAGCAAAGTGCAGATGTTGCAAACGTTTCATTTCTTGCACAGGCAAGATGATATCCAGCCGTGTGAAATATATAACGGTCAGTGCTCTTTCGCAGCACTTTTATTATCACTTTTACCAAGAGGCCTAAAAATCAGTTGTAACGGGCATTTGGATGAATAATGTACAATGTAAATGTGTTCATTTACAATGCAAATTTGATGAAAATTAATTTCTGCTAAAACAACACAGCACTATTATAGGCTGTTCAGCATTATGAATTTGACATGACTGATTGCATAAGTGATGGTGCCCATGTATTTTGAAATGGAGAGAGGCTACTTAGAACTAGTATGAATGGACAGCCAGGAATGGAAGCAGATGGTGAGTAAAGTTATGTATGGCCTTCCATGTCATTTGCCGCACTTATACCCTGATAAGGTGTACTAACATTTACTTCTCATGATGCCTAATATTCATAGTCACATGTCATCCAGTGAACCTCTGCTTGGTAAGATAATAGACTTGTTTTCCTCCCATAATGCAATTTGAAACTGAAATGGATTACAAACCTTTGGAATAGTAACTTTAATCGCTTCCAGTGTTTTGTGGGGGGAACTGGAATCGCAATTAAGTCCAAAGCTTTACTGGTGCATCATGATCGTAATCCATTCCAGCGCTTTGTGAGTGGAATCGTAATCGTCAGCACAGTCTTCCTTAGCAATGGTGATCGTAACTGATTCCACGGGTGATGGTGTAGTAGCATGTCTGGCCGATAAGAATAAATCTGTCATCTTTGTCTGCTATGTTGCCAAGAAGGAAAAAAAAATCACCTCCCCGGCACACACACACACACACACACACACACACACACACACACACACACAC
>JAGKTI010040434.1:0-10405 GCA_018397915.1 Birgus latro
TAAACCATAAAACAAAAGAAATGGAAAAAGAAAAGTTAGTAGTTACAAGAAATGTTTTTGAAAGTTTGTAATTAGCGAAAATATACTGAAAGAAAAAACATTATTAGAAAAATATTGAGAGAGAAAAGTTAGGCATTAGCAAATCTATACCCAAAAGGAAAAGTTCGTAGTTACCAAAATATACCAAAAAGTTCGTAATTAAAATAATATTGAAAAAGAAGAGTTTGTAATTAGAAAAAGACGTATTTAAAACAGGAAAAAAACATTTTGAAAAAGTTCGTAGTTAACTAGAAATGTGTTGAAAAAGAACAGTTCGTAATTAACAAAGAAAAAGTTCGTAATTAGCAAATATATACTAAAAAGTCACACTACTAATGGACGATGTGCATTTAAGACATGAGAGAAGTAGTAGGAAATAGTTACAGGGTGCAGGTTGAGATATGGTGGATAGGCACTGATTGGGGTGTTATATCTCGTAGGCCAAGGAGGACACCTAACGCCTCTTCCTTAGCGATTTGGTTTGCATATTACACCTTGAGAGGATGGATAGGTAGCAAGGTGGGTATAGTTCATTCACTTTTACTAGGGAGAGAGATTTTCGTCCCTCTGAAGTCTATATCCCGTAGCTCAGTGGTAGATGGGACAATGGTAAACCACTGCATCATTTTTATCGCACTTCTTCGTGACTGGCACCATATTCTTATGTAGCTCAGGATTCAAGATGGAGAGAAGGCAATTTTACTTCCAGTTAAAATGAACAGAACTTAGATAACAGGTGTATTAATGAGTGGATGAGCTAATTAATAGGTGGTAGGGTACACAGATACATACATATGAAGGAAGATGAAGGTAAGTACAAAGGGGTACATAGGAATTACAGGTAACAGAAAACATATTGGCCCATGGGGTGGTTACATGTTGGAAAAAAAAAGAAAAAATATATATAATTCTGCTAAAGATCTAAGAACCATGTGTGAAAAAATTATAGGAAGGAGGAACGTGTGTGAGTATGTAGGTAGAGGAGTTGATAGGTGGAAAGGTAGGCAGGTAAGTGATAAAAGGAATACAAAAGAGGGATGTGTGAGTAAGTAGGTTGAGTAGCTAGGTAGAAAGTACGGTAGATAAGAATGGCAGGTGGATAGGTGAGTGAATAGGTAGCTGGGAGGATAATTAAGTAGGTAGGTAATAAGGTAAGCTTGTGCGAAGGTAGGTACAGGTAGGTAATTGGGAGGGTGGGAAGGTAGATATGATGATAGGTGATGGTTGAAAGACGTGTATATGTGGAGGGTTATGAAGGCTTGTGGGAAAAAGTAGATGGATCACTCAGATGCATACGAAGTAGATTAATAGACAGACAGATGGATAGGCAGGAGGGATGGGGGTGGGGTCGTATATGCAGGTAGACGAGTGGCACACCTGTTCGTCGGTCCACCTGATTCTAAACACCGCCACACCTGTGCTCTAAATGTTTGTTGCCTTGTGAATTTTATGCCACTCGCTGAATATTAATTTTGAGCAAACAGCGAATTAGCAAAACAAGCCTTAATTTTAGTGCAGTGAAAACAAACGGAAATACTGTATATACGATTTTCCTTTGTCCATTCGTTTAGAGGAGAATAATAGTTATCTGTATATATAACTCAGCCCATGATAAATAACGCTACTAGTATCACCACGTACCATAATTTTGCAAAGTTATATAAATGATGGTAGTCGATTTTCACAGCACGTTATTCGTGTTGCGCTGATGGTGTAGAGAATATGATACTTGGGAATTCACAGTCTGGTAACAGCTATATTCTATTTTAAAGTTAGAATTACGTAAGAAAGCAGCTGCAGATACACCGGGAATGAATGATCAACGGCAGGTTAGTTTCAGGATACGAAACTATATATCTGTCGTGTTGATATTCCATTATTAGATAGATCTGAGTTACAGCATAATGATAGGTCCCTTAACTGGCTAATTGCTCATCTGTATTCGTTATCTGTCGGTTGTGTGATGTCTAGTGCAGCCGAATCTGAGGAAACTGGGCATAAATAAAAAGGAATATCACCTGATCTCCTTTGTTGTATCACGGTGGGTAAGAGATCGTATCTTTTTCGCGTCATATGTCCAGCAGGGATTTTACCTACACGGAATTTTGCCTACACCTGTTACACTTACACCTGCTGCAGCAACACTTTATACACCAACATACACCCAGGTAGTTTAAGTGGAGGAAATTGTACTCACATCTTGAAGCCATATTTATTGCTACGAAACGGGAAATTGAGACCGATTTGGACGCTCGTCAGGTATGAAGAAAGGTGAAACAATTGCGCTGCTTCCCTCCCTAACCTTACTCCTCAACCATCCTCCCTACCTTCTCCCCCCCCCCATCCTGCCCTTCTCACATCGCTATATTTATATGCAAATGTTTCCATATCTGTGCATAGCTAAAGAAGGCTGAAGTTGGGCCGCATCTTAACACTAAAATAAGCTTTGATATTTGGCAGTTTCTTACATACCTCCATATCTTCACCTGTATATCTTGAATCAGAATTTCTACCGTATGAAGAAGTGTGGCTGTATAGGTTGTCTCGCCAGCTAATATTAAGGAAGATATTTTCATCTCCACAGTCACGCATCAGTCGAGTTGGACGACTTTCTTACAAGCCTTCCGTCATAGATTTTATAAGAGGTTGTATAAGGGAATTCAAGGCTGTGATCGATACACAGAGCGAGTAGAATTTCATGTTCTGTTGTTACAGACTTCTTCTCATTTTTACCTATGAAAGCAGGTGACACTTATAAATTTTACTCAGGTGGATGAGATAAATGGATGTTTTTATGATGGCATTAAGATTTTTTATAATTCGGCAAAAGCCCATTCAGGATGCAGTCAAATTAGTGTTAGGTACGGTAGTTTTGTGAGACCTTCAGCATCGATCACAAAAAGCTTTCTTGATTACCATTCTTATAGAGTGACGGCGAACTTTTGGTTTTATTCTGGCCACGGATAGATGATATTAAGCCGTATGAAACCCTTGACAAGCAAAAGGGTGGTACTATGACTCCCACGCTTTCTCGCTGTTGCTCTCTCGAATTTCCAGATCAGAAATTTCCTGTTGACATCCAGATTGTTAAGCCAAATAGGCAGTATTTATCGTGTCCATTATCCTCATCCTGCCTCCATTGCTCTCCAAAGGGTGGGAAGGGTCTAGAAACAGGAAAATAGGAAAAACAGGCGGAGGGAGAAAAAATATCAGACTGCTTAACAAAAATTTGCCATATTTCCATTCACTGTGAGTCATGCTCTCATAATCCTCAGAATCGGAATTTGCCGGAACTGTACCTCAAACACAACAAACAAACCAGGTACAACTTAAAGCAAAGAGGCATCACAGGTGCTCAAAGTGAAGGCCACACAGAGCCACACAGGTGCATTGTGTTTGGGTGGGGCGGATGGAGGACTAGGGGGCATATACTGTACACCTGAGCTAAGGGGGGGGGATCTGCATACACCTGTCCTTGCACCTGTGAATATCGAGGTCACGGTGACAGAGCCTGAAAATAGAGGATGTGTGCCAGGTTGTGCGGGGGAGATGTCAGAAGACAAGGAAAGAGGAAATTGGGTTAATGAAGAGGAAAGCAGATAGGCTACTACGATATGGAAAATTACGATTAAGGACTAATGGCTAAACACAGAGACGGGGAAATTATAGAGTAGCTCAGAGGATGTATTAGCTAACTTACGTATCTCTCTATTTACTTATGTATTTATCTGTTTATTTATACCATTATAGAGTTCCGGGTACTGGAAGGGAAAATTAAGGCTATGTCCAATCTTTCCAAGCCACACCGTCTCTCAAGGTGGAGGAAATGTGTGGCGGAAGCAAGAATATAAAAGAAAATTAGATCATGCAGATGAAGGGGCTGAGACGTAATTAACCTTTCCACCCTGGGAGATCTCTTGAGCTGAGGAAAATCGTCTGGCAGTAACAAGGAAAGAAAAACACAAAATACGTCCGGATACTAAAAGGATTGACGGGAAAATTGAACAGGAAACTCTAGGGAAAAAAAGATGCACATACTTTAACTATTTTTTGGGGAGGGAAGGGGGAAGTTAGGGTGGGTAAGAGTGAATTTAAGAGTGAGCGGTGTATCATACGACCCTCTCAGTGTGCGGGGTGTGGGGTGAAGGGTGAGGAGCTTGAGGGAGGGGAGGAGGGAATTCCAGGGCTGTAAGGTGGGAAAATAGAGTGAGTGGAGTGGAGGAAAGTGAGGTTTGTATGATTTTGGTGTAGGGTGTAGGGTGAGGTGGGTGTATGGTGAGGGCGGGGTGGCGGGGGTGGGTGAATGTGAGGGTGGGGTGGGCAGGGTGGGTGAGGGCGAGGGTGTATCGAGTGACGTGCTATAGGAGAGGTGTAGGTGTAAGGTGAGCCGCCGGTAGCCAGTAGCAAGGTGGGCTGATTGACCTGCTAATTAATCCTTTCTCTACGATCTCTCTCTCTCTCTCTCCAAACGATTTTAGTCAACCAAGGGTCTGTTTTTCATACTGGAGGGTTACATGCAGCCTTCATTTAACCCTTATACTACCAAAGGCTCATCTGTGCTGAATAAAATCGTGTGGAGAAAATCGTCCTGTGAGAAATCGTCTGGTAAAAAATAGTATGGTGAAAAATCGTCTGATGACAAAATCGTCCGGTAAAAAAAGTCTGATGAATAAAATCGTCTGGTAGCAGCAAGAATAAACAAAAAATAAATCGTGTAAAAACCATTCTAGAGGTGTTAGGGAGCCTACTAAGTGTACAACACCTTTTTCTTTAACTTTCGCCTTAAATTGCCGTCCCTTCGCCTTGAATGCTGATCTGTAACGAAAGATTAGCACTGGATTATGATGCTAGTCACGAAGAAGAGCCACGGTAATGAGGACGAAAATCATATTATGGTCTTGAGGCTCATAAGTGGGTCAGGAGATCCCGTACCAACTGTCCTGTTGTGATTTATTTTGCATATTATACATCATTATCCGCTTCTCGATAGGAAAACGACATGGATACGTGCAACATACAGGAAAATGATAAGGTGGAAGTTGCAAAATAAATCGCTATGGAAGAGATGCAACGAACCATGACACTTAACCATACGGACCTGAGATAGAAGTATAATGGAGCTTATTTTTACGATTATTCTTGCCCAGACGATTTTTACTGAGCTCAGGGAGAAACCAGCCATAGTCAGATTCAATCCCCCCGTTACGACATTAACCCCTTCATTACGGCGACGTCTTATAGTAATCTTAGGACAGACAGACGATTTTATTCAGCACAGAGGAGACCTTTTGTGGTTAAGGGGTCAGGGATGAGGGTATATGCAAGAAAAATATGGTCGCATTTATTAGCAGCGACGGGTCTGGCTCCGGTCCAAGCCTTTGCGGTCAGGCCAGGTGATGTGGGTACCTGTAATTCACGAGCAGGCTATGTATTATCGCAACCACACTCTCCTGGGTACGATATTTTTGTAAACTAATACTGCTTTGGCTTCTTTGTATCTGTGTCTGTGTATTTATGTATCTGCCTATATATTTATCTATCTGTCTGTCCGCCTATCGATCTGTCTGTCTGTCTGTCTGTTATGTCTGTCTATTTATGTCGATCTGTATGTCTGTCTATATCCATGCCATATGTGGAAGTGAATGGGGTTGGCAGATGGTTGTGGGGTTGAGAGGGTTATAGAAAGGTGAAGAGAGGTAAATCTGTACTACACGTGCCAGGGAACGAGGTTGGGAGGAGGTTGGGTACAAAGAGACAAATCTGTGTTTTGTGTGGAAGTGAATGAGGTTGTGGTGAGCCATAGAGAGGGAGGTAAATACGTGCTGTGTGTGTGTGTGTGTGTGTGTGTGTGTGTGTGTGTGTGTGTGTGTGTGTGTGTGTGTGTGTGTGTGTTGCCGCCGGTGCCATGACAACCTTGGCCACACCTGTCCTCGCACGGCAGGCAAGGGCGTCCCCACCACACCCCTCCCAGCCCTCTCCACACCCCACCACATCCCCCTCCTGCCCTCACCACACCCCACCACATCCCTCTCTTGCCTCCACTTCACCCATTATCACCCCTCTTTTACTCCACCACACCCCCCTCCTGCCCACTTTCCATCTTTCACACACCCCTCTCGCGCCTCCTTCACATCGCTCACACCTGAGTCCCCATCTCTTCATAGTTTGCCACATACTTCCACAGCCCTCGACACTTCCACCACACTCCTCCACTGCCTCACCACACCTCTCCACAGCCCCACTCCACTACTCCACACCCCCACCACATCCCTCTCTTGCTTTTCTCTACTCCTCCTTACTCCCCACAACCATCTCTTCCCCCTTTCCACTCCTACACATTCCTACCACACCCATCTCTTGCACTACTCCACTACACATTCCCTCCACACCCCTCCCTTGCTCCACTCTGTTTCTCCACCGCATCACCACATGTTCTTGCCCACACCACAGTGTTCCATGCTCCTCCACATTCCCACCACACCCTTCACATCCCAACTACATCCCTTCACATCCCTGCCATATCGCTCCACACCCTTGCTCCGTCCCTCGACCATTCATCCTCATCTTCACCACCACCACATCCTTCCGCATCCACCCTAACTCAACCCCTCCAGTCGCAGCCCACCTTTCCATGCCCCAATTCCACTCCACATCCACACCACACCCCTCTTTCTCCATTCCACCCCTCCACATCCCTTCCTTGCCCCACCCTTCTCCTCTCCTGTCCCATCAGTCCGTCTTCTCCCAGCTGCCTCTTGCCCATCCCAGCTTTCTTGCCCCAACACATCTCAGTTTTGCTCGCCACACCACAGCCCTGCCCAGCCTTATCACATCCCTCTTGCTTCATCACCTCTCTGTTGTCACCTCCCAGTTCTCTTTTACCTCATCACATCCCCTCTTTTTTCTCCTACAAACTCTTCTCCAAACACAGTCCTCTATTCCTCTCTTCTTGTTCTCCCCCAGTACTCTCTCGTCCCACAACTCCTTTCTCGCCCCACTCCATCCTTCTCTCACCCCATCCCACCCCACTCTATCCCTACCTTTCTCTTCATGTCCTTTCCATCTTTTTCCTTCTCACCTTACTTTGCTCCTTCCAAGAAAATCTTCCCCTTTCTCTCTCCTTACCATCCTTTCTCATTCCTCTTACTGTCTAACACTACTTGTTTTCAATCTGTCAGCTTTTGCCCCGTCCCGCCCTATTTAGCCCTGTCCCGCCCTATTTAGCCCTGTCCCGCCCTATTTTGCCCCGCCCCGCCGTATTTTACCCCGCTCCGCCGTATTTTACCCCCGCCCCACCCTATTTTGCACCACACCCCCCCATTTAACCCCACCTCGTCCTGTTTTACCCCTTCCCGCCCCATTCAACCCTGCCCCGTCCCGCCCTACTTTGTCCCTTCCCTCTCCATTTAGCCCCACCCCGCCCCGCCCCTCCCGGCAAGCTAGCCCAACTCTCGGGGAGGCCAGATGGTAGTCGGGGGGAGGGGGAGACAGCCGGTAGACGGGGGATCCTCGCTAGACGGTACTGTAGGTAGCAGGGCAGGCTAAGGGTGGGGACAGGAGGAGGGAGAGGACCAGGGTAGAAAGTAGATGACGGGTAGAAAGTAGATGACTGGGGTAGAAAGTATATGACGAGGGTAGGAAGTAGGTAATCAGGGTACAAAGCAGATGACTGAGAAAGGCACTTGAAGACTGAAGATGGTTGTGAGATAGGGGACGGCTGAGATAGACAGGACAGGGTTGAGATTAACGATGGATGACAGGATTAGACAGCACATCGCAAAGACAGACAACAGGTGGCTCAAAGAAAAGAGATGAGTCAAGGAGAAAATAGACAGTATTGACATGAGATGGTTGAGACGGGGAAGAAATGACCGAGAGACACAAAACATTGCTGAGGTAGACAAGAGAGTGGCTGAGAGAGAGACAAGAGATAGCTGGGAGGGAGACAAGAGATGGCTGGAAGACTAGAGATTATTAAGCGAGACAAGAGGTGACTCAGAGAAAGACCTGGATAAGAGAGACACTTGACTGATTTTATAACTTGTCGATCAGCCTAAGGGGAAATCAAATCCTCAAATCGTCTCCATTAACAGGGAAGATTTGATAATGTAACCTTTGGATCAGCAGTCAGTTGCGGTCAGACTTTCCCTTAGATCTAGGTTGTGTTCAAACTGTTATAACTTTTTCCACACATCTGGTACTGTGAACTAGGAGGGAAACTAATTGATAATCTTTATAGGTATGCACACCTTACGTGGCCTAAATTTCCCCTCTTTCCATTCATCTGTCTTGAATGATGAGTTGTAAGAATAGGTTTGCACAAGAAGATGGTGCTAGTCACGAGGAAGTGCTATGGAAAGGATGTAGAGCTGTAGTATTGTTCTTTTTCTGCCACTGAGCTGTGTGAGATAGGTTGCCAAAGGACGAAAATACAGGCAAGGGATATTTACTTGGCAATATTTATGTTATGTACTGTTGACTTAGAAGAATAAGTAAATAAACAAATAAACAGATAGATAGATAGATAAAGAAAAAAAGGCAATTAAGAGAGCTTTTAACGAGGACTGGCCATACTCTGCACTAAGCTATTGGACTGAGGTAAACAACAGACGTCTGAGGTTGGCAGAAGAAGTCCTGAGAGATGAGGCTGCCAGAGCTGTAGACAGGAGTGTAGAGAGGACTAGACAGCTGACAGTGGCGGAGCAGAGAAAGAGGAGGGAGGGGGGGTTTGGAGGGAGTGAAGGAGAGGAGGAAGAGAGGGTTTGGAGGGAGTGAAGGAGAGGAGGGAGGGAGGGTGTGGAGGGAGTGAAGGAGAGGAGGAAGGGAGGGTGTGGAGGGAGTGAAGAAGAGGAGGAAGGGAGGGTATGAAGGGAGTGAAGGAGGGGAGGGTATGGAGGGAGTGAAGAAGAGGAGGTGGAGGAGAAGGAGGGAATGAAGATATTAATGGAGTGAAGAAGAGGATGAGATGAAGGAAAATGAAGGAGCAAGGATATGGAGAAGTGAAGAAGAGGAAGAGGTGGAAGGAGAGGAGGGAGCTGGGATGTGGAGGAAGCGAAGAGGAGGAGGGAGTGGAGGAAGAGGAAGGAGCGAGGTTATGGAGGAAGTGAAGAGGAAGAGGAGGAGGTGGAGGGAGAGCAGGATGTGGAGGAGGAAGATGGGGTGAGTAAATAGTGGGGATGAGGAAGAGAAAGTGAGTAAGAGGAGATAGTGAGTTAATGAAGAGGATGATGACATAGGGTTGAGGAATGGGAGGGATTCAGGAAGAGGAAGAGGCGGAGGAAGAGGATGTGAGGAAGAGGAGGTGATGAAGAGGAGGAGAAATGAAAAGAAGGCAGCTTTGGGTTCGAGGAGGTAGAAGGGGAAGGAGTAAGTGAGGAGAAGGAAGGTTAGGAGATGATCGAAGTGGAGAAAGAGATGAGGAAAAAAGAGATATAGAAAGAGGAGGAGGTGGAGGAGAAAAAGAAGAAGTGGAGAGGAGAAGGAGGTGGAATTGGAGAAAGAGGTGAGGAAAATGAGGTGCTTTAGAATGAGGAGGTGATGGAGGAAGATGTTGAGGTGGAGGAAGAGGAGGAGGTTAGACTAGGTCGAAATGGAGAGAGAGGAGAGGAAGAGGAGGAGGTGGAAGAAGAGGAGGAGGCGGAGGAAGGGGAGGTTGGAGGAGAAGAGGAACTGACAGGAAATAGAAAGCTGACGTTTGGAGGGGCAGCTAAAAGAAAGACAGAAGGCAGACACTAAATCATCAAGGAGCTATTAAGGCAGACGGAAATAAGAGTGTGAGCTTGAAAGATATATATAGCTTCCAAACACCTCTTCTTTAGCGATTTATTTTTGGATATGGCTGGTTAATGTCCTTTTGTACGTTATTTATGGAGAGTATGGCGATATTGGAAGAACTGATGTAACACAGAACACGACAGTCAGGTGTAACAAAATAAATCGCTTAAGAAGAGGTGTTTGGGAGCGTATTCAGCCGACGAGTATACGGGTTTTGGACAGAGAAGAGATCAGATGAAAGGACGAGGAGAGGATGGAAGAAATGAGATAGGCAGATAATGCAGTATATATATGAAAGTGGAAAGGAGATGTATGTAAAGGTAGGGGTGAAAAGGTGCATAGGTAAGGATGGGAAAGAACAGAGGTAGAGGTAGGAAGCAGAAGAGGTAGAAAGATGCTGAAGTAGAGGTAGAAAGGAGCAGAGTAGAGGTAAGAACAGGTAGAGATACGGAGGTGAAGAGGTAGAAAGGTGTAGTGGTAGAGGTAGGGGTATTAAGGTGAGGAGGCAGAGGTAGAACAGAGCAGAGGTAAAGACTGAAAGGTGAACAGGTAAAGACTGAAAGATAAACAGGTAAAGACTAAAAGGTACACA
>JAGKTI010040435.1:0-10405 GCA_018397915.1 Birgus latro
AAAAAAATAAAAGTAAATAAAATAAGACACTGTGTCCTGTTATTAGCAAAACCAGTAGAGTGGGATCCTGTAAGGCAGTGACACTTTTTTTTTTTCTTTTTCGAGGGAAGGAATGGGTGGTCACTGTCAAAAACTTTTGCCAAGTCATATACAATAACGTAAGTAATTTATGTCACGTTTGTTATCACTTCGTATTCTATTCCAGCTTACGATAGACGATTTTTATTCAGGTGAGAGTGTGAGTCATAGAATCCCGATAGTGTTAATATTGGCTTCGTTGCTTCTCGTACATTACTCCAGCGCACACCACATAATTTTATTCAGGTGAGAGTGAGTCATAGGAGCCTGAGTTGTCACGTGATGTGAGAGAATTGTGATTTGCTGGATCGTGTGGCCGGAAAATTGTTTTGTGTGTGTGTGTGTGTGGGTGGGTGGGTGGAGAGAGAGAGAGAGAGAGAGGGGGGGGGGAATGTTAAGATAGAAAGTATTGAGTGTTTATGTATTTGATAACCGAAGGATAAGGTGAACAGGGAGTATGAAACTGTGAGAGCAGGTAGGTGAGGAGGAGGTCGGGGAGGGGGTGGGGAATACGGGGGAGGAAGAGGAGGTGAGGAAGGCAGGAAGAAAAGAGGAATCAGAGGACAACGAAACTGAACAAAAAATTAACAACAAGAAAAGAATAATACCGAATAAGGGCGAAGAAGGGAGAGAGAGAAAAAAAAGCAGAATGAATGAATGGGAAATTGATTAAAGGAAGGACGGAAGAAGGAAGGAGATTAAAAGAAGTCAGTGTTTCATGGCCGAGATGAAAGGATATTATAAAGATACATGTGGCAAGACCATAGGGGAATGAAAAAGGAGTAGTGAAAGGAAGGAGGAAGAAAGTGAGAACGTAGAGAAAGGGGGTGAAATGGAAGGAGGGAGAGGAAGGGACAGGTAGGGTGGATGGGCTGGATTTAGAAGCGAGAAACAGGGAAAGTACAGTTGTAAGAAGAGATGGTGAGGGTGAAGGAGAGAAGGAGGAAATGATGATAGGGTAGAGGGAATGTCTGAGAGAGGAAGTGATATAGGAAGAAGTGAGGGAGTGGAAAAAGTAAAGGAGGGAGAGTGGAAAGGGGAGAAGGAGGGAGTATGGGAGGGAGGGTGATCGAAGGAAGGAAAGAGAGAAGAAGGAAGAGAGAGGAGGAAGGAGGGAAAGAGAGGGGAGTCAAGGAAAGAGGGAGGGAGAGATGAAGAGATGGAAGGAATGAGGATGTAAGAAATAGGAAGGGTGAGCATGACGAAGGGGGAAAGAATGGAGGGTTTGAGTGAAGGAAGAGGAAGAGAGCAATAGAGATATAAACAGAACAAGAAAGGGAAGTACAGAAAGGAGGAAATGAGCACTGGAATAAGAGAAAGGGGATGAGGGTAAAGGGAAAGAGAAGAATGGAAGAGATGAAATGAGGAACGGAATAAGAGAATAAAAAAAGGAGGGTGAGATTAAAGAAAAGATAGAGAGGGAGGGAACATGGGATGGGAAGAAGGGGAGGAGAGTGGAAGGAGGGGCGGGATGTCAATGCATTATGTATCGTGTGTATCGTTCTCTTCATGTCCCCACCCCTAATTTCTCCGCCCTCTCCGTACTCTTCTACCCTTCCCCTCCTCCACCCAAACCTCCCACCCTCGCTTCATCCCTTCCTCCATAGCTTCCTACCAGATCCCTCAACTCCTTCACTACGGAAGATCTTTCATAACATTGGCTAACATTGTCTGTCAGTAGAAATATAGAAGTGTAACAGACATCATCGTACATCTATTTCCAGTAAAAGTTCGAGAGGTTCCTCACATAAAGACTTTGAGATATGCGAGACACATGATATCGCTGAGAAAATGCGCTAGTAGATCGATAATTTAAATACTGGCCATAAACAAAAAGCAATTATAAAAGGTATGTATCAGCGTGGATGAGTGTTAATAATGGTATACCACAGGTTTCAGTGCTGGCCACTATTAAATTGATGTGTGTGTGTGTGTGTGTGTGTGTGTGTGTGTGTGTGTGTTTGTGGATATTATGACCACGTGTCACTCATCTATGACTCACCTGTGTAGTCACTCACTGCAGAACACCTCTCACCTGGAGCGATGTTCGCATGACTTATGAGAATTCTTAGCACCTCTTCCTTAACAATTTATTCTGCACATCTCACCAAAATTTTATCTTGTATGGTATTCATGAAGTTTCCTTGCACAATTTCTCTGCGATTTATTGTGCATACTGCACTAAATTTTGTCTTGTATGATATTTATGACCATAATGTCAACACAGAGTGCACAAATAACCTGACTACAAGGGATTGTTAACATGTCATATGTAAAAATGACGTAGTAACCTAGGAGCTCTACACTTAGTGACAAATATACAAATACATAAACCTCCTACAGTCAACAGCCACCAATAATTTGCCACTACATCAATAAATTAATACATGAAAGTGTAATTCCCTGCACAGATTCACACAGTCATGATCAATTCCCTGTCCTAACCAAGATTTTTTTTTTTTTTTTTTTCAGGAAGAACAAGAAATACGGGAAAATGAAGCACGCGCGTTTCCTCGATCTTCATGTAAAATTATGTGTGTGTTTTTTTTAAAGCTACGATGTGTTTTTGCAAGAAGAACAAGAGACATAGGAAAATTATGCGCACCCCTTTCCTTGTTCTTCGAAGAAAAAAAAATCGAAGAACAAGAGATATGGGAAGATTCTGTCCTCCCCTTGTGATTCCTACGTAAAAACATCACAGTTACGAAAATTCATTATAGGTTCGTTTTTTCATCCATATACTGGCCTCTTTGTTTCAGGTGTCAGCCAAATAAACGAAAAATAAATACATAAGTAAAATAAATAAATAAATAAAGTGAATAAATAAACAGAAATAAGTGCATAATAAAAAAGTATAAATACATAAGTAAAATAAATAAATAAATAAAGTGAATAAATAAACAAAGAAATAAGTGCATAATAAAAAAGTAAATAAATAAGTGAATAAATAAATAAGTGAATAAGTAAATAGCTGAATTACAGGGTCTTATGCTTAAGCCTTATTCCTCTAGCTTCGAATTAACTACTTTGCATTTCATTATGGCCAACAACAAATACCTTTACTACAGGCCTCTACAAGAACAACGCAGTACACAAATGTTGAAAACTGTCATGAGGAACTTTTAAGACGAGAATTAAGAGTCCTGTATTTGATTCCAGTTTACGACGGACTATTTCATTCAGACCAAAGAAAGTCACCACAGCCAATGAGTTAAACAGTCATGTGGAATGCAATCTTCCAATATTTTACGATAACTTATAAAGTGTATGTCGATTGTGGAACGTGTCTGGCCTTCCCATAACGCTGCTGACTGTGCTCTATTATGTGGATATAGGCTAAATATTCCTAACTAGCTTAAAAGTCCGCACTCCGTGAGGACTTTTAAGCGAGCTCCTGCGGAGGGCTACTTGGGCCGGAGGCACAATTAGCCCTCAACTGAGTTCTTCAAATCACAAACTCCGTGGAACTTCAATTGAGTTGAGTTCTTCAAATCACAAACTGTTCAAGCACCAGATGAAGGGCAGATTTTCAATCCCGGGATCATCCTGATTCCAAAAAGGTATAATATGTCTATGTAGAGCAAGTGCGTCCCGAGTTAGAGGGGTTTCAGATGGACGGACAGACAGAATTTGCCGTTTATTTATATAGATAAACACAGGCGTTCCATAAGTCTGTCAACAATCACGGGCTTGCATTCCCACTTCACGCTTTGAGATTCATGCATAACGCTCTAACCCACAGGTTCTCAGACCTTTCAGGGTCATTTTCCACTTCCTCCAGAAAATCTTTGATGATTCCCTCTCTCTGAGCATTATTTTAAACAACTCGAGAGTCCAGAGTTTTTCAACCTCCATCTAGCGTTGCTTTTTAACGTGTAACGGCAAAAAATATAGCGACATCGTGGAAATTTTAATGTTTTGGAAATCTTCAGGAGTTCTTTTACTTTTATGTAGCATGATAATTATTTGAGAATCAAACTTTTTACTTTACTTTTAAAAAGCACAAATTGAAAGTCAAAACGCATTTGGCCAAAAAAAAAAAAAATCGATCCTACAATCAACAACACATCTAAAAGGCTACTTTGGCCATTTTGGCCTTATCTGTTTATCCCCTCCCCCTCCGAAGTGTCCAATTTCCACCCAGGGAGGAATTTTCCCCATTTGGGAACCCCTGCTCTAACCTACACACAGAACTCTAAAAATCTTCAGTCCGATTGCTTTTTTTAATACTTGAAACTTCTACATAATTCTGTTAACTTTGGAGAAGCAATCTGTAGTGACGGAGTTAGACGCAGTCTTTCCAACCTGATTTTCCAGCTTATGGTGAATGAAATCATCTGAATGTAACACAAATAAAATTATAAATACGTCGTACGTTATGGGATTGGAGAAGTTAATCTGCAGAACCTGGTGGCGCCCTGTCCTTTATATTTACTCGTGCAACTACCTGAGAATTACTGTTAGCTTAAGACAAACTTTTGGAACTGAAGAAGACAGACACAGCCTTCATGTATCCCTAGACAACACGAGATTTTTCACAAGCTGAATAAAAACAAATATCAATGGCAAAGAATAAACCAATAACACACGTCAGCGGGTTCACAGGGTTACGTACTTAATTCTTCAACGCATCGAACTACACAAAGATGGGCGCTGTGTAGGCCGAAGTATAAAAATCAAACTCCTTCACTCCGATGATGTATTTTTCAATTTATACTCGGTACCTTCAGATAATTAAATTCAGCTTAGAAGACTCATTGGACTGGAAGAGATAGGTACAGTCCCCACTGATCCCATCACTTCTTGGGTACTTTCCTAAAGTGAGAAAAATCGCCTGATGGCAGCAAGAACAAAATGCAAAACACGACATCGGCGTAAAGAGGTTGGGCTTTTTCCTATGCTGCTTCCCACCCATTTTGGATAGCAGGGTAGAGTCTGACGTTATGAAGGTCTGGACCAATGACAATGCAGCAACTATGGCGTAAAATGAGGAGCACTAACCACTGTAGAATATATGATGCAACAGAAGATGCACCAAGCACGGCGTAGAATCTATGAAGTATTAATGGTGCACTAGTCACAGTATGGAAGCATAGCCTAAACGTCAGCCAGATCATATTTACTTAAATTCATCCTGTTGCACTGAGACGACTTTATTTACCTTGGGGAAACTTTTCGAACCAAGGAGTTAGGCATATCATTCACTGACCCCTCCAGTATATAAGTCTCCACACAACTTAATAAAGTCGGCTGGAGGAAGCGAGAAGAAATCAACCACAGTGTAGGTGCAGCGTAACATCATAAGGCCTTTCATCTACTCATATCTAAAGTAATCATCGCCATGCATATCTGTCCAGGCTAAAGACATCCAAGCTTTCCAGTGAAATGTGTCTTCAAATTAAATATAGCCTGATTTTCGCTTTTTCGTCTATTAGTAGTTTTGGGAAGGGTTATGTCTACACACACACACACACACACACACACACACACGAAGATTCTCTCTCTTTCTTTCTCTGCATGGAGTGATTATAGTGAAGGAAATATATGTCACTGGGCATGCAAGTGACAGTTCTCCTACCTATTTTCCCTATCTTGTTTCTATATACAGGTACCTAATCCCATCCTTTCCGGCGGAACAGGAGTTTTGATGATGATGATGATGATGATGTGCCCTTGCCCTTCTCCTTCCTCAGATTCCACTGTCTTCTAAGCTAAGGTAAAAAAAAAAAATGGCACCTGAAGATCATGTGTACAGGCACGCTCACTTGCGGGGCCATACAAGACGGACAAGATTATACAACAAGTCCTCAGTTACAAGTCGCCCTTGGTCATAAGTCTCCCTCGTTATGTCGCCATCATTATAAGTCACCGCCGTTATAAGTCATCATTCTCCTCATTATAATTTACCTTCTTTATAATTTCCCTTTTTTATAAGCTTCCCTCAAGGTTAGTCGTTACTCCCGTTATGTTATTCTCATATTGCTATTACCCTCGTTACATATAAGCCTTATTCATAACTTACCCTCGCTATCAGTCGCCCTCATTCATAAGCAGCACTCAGTTACTGATGCAAACTGTGTTGATATTTAAATGGATATAACTACTATACAGCAGCGTAGCCTGGTCTCCACAAATCGAGGGTAGTAAAAGTGGGGCCAAACCCTATTCTGGGGGGCGGGGGGAAGTTCACTGTTAGATATTGTGGACACATTAAATAATCCGAAAGTTCAAATGTTGGAAAGGGCAAGGGTATGACTGAGAGGAAGAGAGGTCTTAGGCAACCTCGTAACGACGCCGCTGCTAAAATACAAGAGACAATCAAGGTGTAATATGAGTCGTATACCTCTAATTAAAAGTTACTACAATGTCTTCTATGCAGAGAAGAATATGACTTATTGCAGTTTTACGCTTCATCAATTCTATTTTTTCTACCAACAACCTCTCTCCACTAAACGACCTCTCCATTAACCACACCAAGTTCCATCGATAAATGTTCACTATTAATAATCTATTTTACACTCTCATATATAAGCACCATGTTAAAGAGGTGAAACTGCCATCGAATTTTACCTTCTTAAATGCTCATATATTCTAAACAAGTTTGTTTTTTTATTTGCTGTGGAAGAATCCTCTTTTTTTTTTTTTTTTTTTTAAGACAGTGTAACCAACACTCCAGTAAGCAAACGTAAGTAAAAAAAACAATAAATAAAAATCCGAAATATAAGTGAATGTTGCGCCATTACCATAATGCTGCAGCTAATCAAAGTTACACTACTCTCACTATCATGGTCATTCTCATCCACTCATCGTAATCGCCTCATTTTAGTAACCATCAAAAGTAAGGTTTTACGGAACTTCCCTCTGTCTGTTACTAAAGGAATTGTTTACAATACCCGTACTACGAACACTCTACCCTAAGCTGAATGAAGTAGTCTAGTGGTAAGGAAACAGGTCAATGTGTTATTTTTAACCCAGCAACGAGACATACAGTACTTATCTATTCACAGTTTGTTTCAGCTTTGAAGTTCCCGATACTGAGGTGTGACCTATCAGAGATCATCGAAGATAACACAAGCAAGCCTCCCTACACACTCAGATATCCCTCACAATTTTTTATACAACTCTCGCTGTTTCCTCTGCAGAATTTCCGGTTCTCTGGATCAAACAGCGGGCTATTAAGCGGCATACAAGTTTCATATATAGAAAGAACATATTTTCTGCCAGTTTCAGATGGGAAGCAAAACTATTTTTCTTCAAGGTGTTGCAAATATCTACAGGTATAGTTCTCTTCATTCTCCACAGTATTATGACGTAACATTCTATTCTGTTTTGTCAAAACTTGACAGAACCGCTAAGAACTGTATTTTTACTGTCTTTCTCTAGCTGAGGTTGAAAACACAGATTAACAACCAGGCTTTATTTGTTTTTACCTTTCCTCCTATTTCAAGCTTTCTGCACTTCCTTCACAGTAATGTGATCATCATCCCCAATACCCCACTGGCCAGGAAGGAGTTATGGACAAGCTTATTATTCAGCCCCAGTTCTTCGACTCTGCCTTTCTCTGGGAAGCCCGTCCTAGTTTCTTAGTAACTTCCTCAGAGTTCGCGAGTGAGAGCTTCTGTGAAATAGTATGGCCTTGTGGGACCCTCTGCTAGTTGGCATTCCCTGGGTCTCACACTCTGGCCAGCAGCTACGACAACCAGGGTAGAGCAGACCCGTACCCACGCACCTCTCCCCACCCATCCACCCTACACATACTCTTCACGCTACGTCTACAAACACGTTCTATATCTTCACCCAGCCACTACGTCCACCAACAATCTATTGCACGTTACTTCTAAGGCTTTTTCTAAATTTCTAAAATCACATTCGAGGAACTGTTCATAGCTCATTTCAGATGCATCTAAATCTTTTTCAAAAATTCTAAAAGCATATTAGATCTTCGAACAGAATGTTCTTTAATTCATCCCGGTCTTTTAAAAAATTCTAAACGCAGACATAAAGCTACGTCGATTATTGTCAACCCTTTTGTATTGATTTCCACGTAAATTCACTACGATCTTTTGCATGTGAGGCACTTCAAATTATGATGTACTTATGTAAGCCCCTCCCACATCAGTGTGAAAAGAGAAAATGCGTAATGTATTAGCTAACGATGAGAAAAATTCCAGCTCCAAAGATATGCTTCCTCAAGCCATCGTTGACTCTCTTTCCCCATATCTACTGATGCTTTTCCTGACAGGAAACCTCCCCCAGATAGCATTTAATAACTTGAATTATAATTATGCCTCAAATTACAGTATAAAGATAATCGCATTTCCTTTGTGGTCTGTATTAAGGTGAAGGAGACGCGCAGCAGCGGAAGGGTTGCTAATTATTACCAACACAATTTCGTCGGAGATTTATAAACTGACGTTGTTTGAACAGAAACTATACAGAATTTATGATTGTCAGCTGAAGGATGATCTGGGCAGCGAACAGGGGAGGAGGCATTGTTGAGGGAACTGCCGCGCCGTGCTCTGCTTTAATGACGCACGCCAGGCAGCCCTACATAAAAATCATCAACTGCAGAAATAATAAGCTCTTTAAACCAATTCCAAATTCTTCGTCAAGAAAGAAATGAGTAAAACATTTAGCATAAGTTATTGCCTAACAGATCCCCTCCCACTATTTTAGTTGCCTTCGTCCTTTTTCTCCATTTTTCCTCTTCCCATAACCTCCTCCCTCCCTCAGCTGCTACCTGCTCTGAACTTTCCTCTTTCCTCCATATTCCTCTCCTCTCAGCATGACACCTCACTTGTCACCCCTGGTCGTGTGGAGGGAGGAGGGGGGGGGGACAGAAGGGAGGGGGATTATGAGGGAGGGGGGGAGAGCTGAGAATTAGAAAGAGAATAAGAAAGGCGAGGGGAGGAGGAGTAGCAGAAAAAATGAGGAAGACGACGAAAGAAGAAAAGGGGGGGAAAGAGAAAAAAAAAGTGGATGGGATGAAAGGGAAAGGGAGGAGAGAAATAAGGGAGGAGAGGAGAGAGAGTGGAGAGGAAAGAAATGGAAAAGATGAGGAAGACGGTGAGAGGATGGTGGAGAGAAGAGAAAAACGATGAGCGAGTGGGACAAAAAAAAAGTGAGGGAGACAGAAAGAAGAGAGACGTACAGGCTAATCTTTCATCACATCAATATTATCGATGTCATTTCACATAATCTATTTCAAAGAGGTCACATTAATTCTCTTGCAACCTATCATTCTCTAGGGCGCTGAGTGTGACTAACCAACCTCTTGCTTTCTTTAACCCCTCATAGCTGTATTCTTTACACTAATTTGGCCTATTTATACCAACCATGTCGATGGTAGCGATACGTTTATCATACACGAGAATATTAAAGCGAAGCAGGTAAGGCAAATAACTAAAGAAAACGTCCCGGAAAGCTTCCTAACCCTATGCGAATTTCGCCCCATTCTACAAACCTATTCTTTTCATTCTTTCACTACAATGACGTACTTTTCACTGTACTCAGCCTATCGCCAAACTTTTTCAACCAAAGTAGGGATGGATCTCTAGATGCGAGGGTGTGAACTAAGGCTATACCTAACTCATGCACCCGAAAAGGTCTATCCAGAGTCTAATATAATAATTTTGTAGTATCATGATCAAACTAGAAATAAAAAAAAATCGTACTGAAGGAGTTAACATGACAACACATCACTTGTCCATCCACACACCATCAGTCTCCATCTTTCTACAGAACCTCTCTGATGCAACAGTTAACCCTTTCAACCACAAGGCACATTTCTTTTTCTTGCTCTCTTTTGACGATTCCATTCAATTTAGCATAAATATTTTGAACAGGATAACGTACATACAGCCTTCTTTAACTCTTTCATCCCAAGGGACTCTCCTAAGCTAAGTACAATCATCTAGTAGCGGCAAATAAAATAAATATAATTAGAGTGAGGATCTGATGGTATTCTCGATCTTCTCAGTCATCATAAACACAACTGATCATTTCTGGAACAGTCTTCTTCAATACGTCTTCCTCCCTGTCCACGAACTACAGTCTCTTAATCGTAATGTGTCGCACGATCTCGAAATGAACGGATCTTCATTCTGATATTCTTTTATTTAATTTTTATTGGAAGGGATGGATTATATTGATGGCCACACACACACACACACACACACACACACACACACACACACACACACACACACACACACACACACACACACACATCAATTTAATAGTGGCCAGCACTGAAACCTGTGGTATACCATTATTAACACTCATCCACGCTGATACATACCTTTTATAATTGCTTTTTGTTTATGGC
>JAGKTI010040436.1:0-10404 GCA_018397915.1 Birgus latro
GCAGAGCCCATCCCCCGGACAAATATACACCAGTGCAGTGGCTGGAGAGTAACTCCAGCCACCCTGGGTTAACAACTCAACACAAGGTTTTACTTGATTGGAAATCTGTCACTATACCAGCTGGTAGAAAGTATGGTATTAATTACCCAGCACTTAGGGCACATAAAATACCCTTATGATTCAGGACACAGGAATGAATTTGCTACAATTTCCCAATCTCGTATAGCACTGGACGGCACTGGTATATGAATTACGTTAACACCTGTGTCATAAACACTCAGCTGGCAGGAAGACTATCTTGGATAGTGTCGGCCGTGCAGTGATCACTGAAGGGGGGACTGCAGTATTCTGGTGGGACATTTGGAGATGGCAAGACATACCTTAACTAATGTGCCCGAACACTGGGGCGAGTGGAGGTTTAATACACAAGGGGAAGCACGATGGGAATAATATCTTTTCCTTCTGTTAGTCACTGAGGTGTTTCACTTGCATGCCTGTGCACTAGGGAAGGAGGGTTTTAATAAACAAGGGAATGGCACAATTGGCATAATATTATTGTTTTGTTGGTCACCGTGGTGTTTCGTTCACTGGAGGATGTGCTGGACTCCACTCGGGAAGTAAATTAGGCCAAAGTTACTATTAGGCTCGTCCAATCTTACACTCTGGGCTCCTGGTCACTTTATCACTAGAATATACTATAGGGAATCACTCACATGGTATAAAATAATGCACACATATATCTAGGTCTAGAAAGCACACACATAGGTAAAGGCCACTCGCTTCACTATCACTGGTGGGCCGCAGGTTGATTCCTCCGTCCGGAGGAAGGACGGAGTGATGCGCCCCTGGACAGGGCCCCACATGTAGTCGTGGGACTAAGGGCTCAGCCCGAACAGAGCCAGGAGACAGGCCTGACGTCGAGTCTGGGAGAGACTCGGGGAGGTCTCACCCACAGGTAAGTCGCGCCCCGGTGTTCAGGGCAACTCCTGGGGTGACTGAGGACCCAGGGTACAGGAACCTGGGGTGGCTGGACTGCGGCAACGGCTGGAGGGTGGCGTCGCCATCACGGTCATCACACGGGGACCTCGGGCAAGGGGAGTAGTGGACAGGGTCTGACGTCGGCTGCAGTGTCTGCTGGGGCTCCGCTTCAGCCGCTGTTCACACTGTTAGAGTTGCAGGGAACCAAGGCCTCGGGTGTGGCCTTGCCACGGCTCGGGGGAAGGGTCCTCTCTGGCTGCAGGATCTCCTGTGGGAGAGAAGCGGACTGTGGCCTGCTCTACCTCCGGCCTGACGTGACTAATGACTGATGTCGTAGTGGCACAGGGGACAACAGCTTCAGCACAGCTACTAGCCTGCTCTACCTCTGGCCTGACGTGACTAGTGGCTGACGTCGTGGTGGCACAGGGGACTGCAGCTCCAGGGCGGCTAGTGGCCTGCTCTAGTGTAGTGGCCTGCTTTACCTCTGGCCTGATGTGACTAGTGGGACGTCGTAGTGGCACAGGGGACAACAGCTTCAGTGCGGCTAGTGGCCTGCTTTACCTCTGGCCTAATGTGACTAGTGGCCGATGTCGTAGTGGTACAGGGGACTGTTGCTCCAGGGCGGCTAGTGGCCTGCTCTACCTCTGGCCTGACATGACTAGTGGCAGATGTTGTAGTGGCACAGGGGGTTGTAGCTCTGGTGCGGCTAATGGCCTGTACCGTACTAAGAGGAGTAGTAGCAGAGGGACGGACTATGGCCGATCCTGCCTCATACCCAGTACAGCTTGTGGCTGGTAATGCGGCGCTACTCTGGGGAGAACGCCTACAGGAGTCAGATGACTTATGGCCAGTCCTATCCTGCAGCGGGGATGCAACTGGGCAACGGACTATGGCTGGTTTTGCCCCGTACCCGGTATGACAATGGCCAATACCGCAGTGTTGCGTGGAGTTGTAAACTCCACCTCCTACCTGGCGAGTGGAATTTCGGCTGGAGACTAGGCGCCGGCGACTGCTATCTTTCCGGGGCATCAGCTGGGAGTAAGAGGGACACCGGGGAGGGATACAGGTGTGCCATTCTTGTTCCCAGCCGCTTAGTGTCAGCGGCCGACCCCCCCAGTGGTACTGGGGGGGTTGGGGTTGTTGGTGTCATCTGCATTGGCCATCGCGTCGTCTGCGGCCTCAACCCCTAACTCCCGTATTTCACCACCCTCCCCTGTAACAAAGTCACGACCCCGTGACTGGAGGTGGTATAGGTTGGTGTTGGGCGTTTCGTGGATGGGTTTGAGGTGATTTAGGAAGGCAGTCCAGTGGTAACGGTTGGTATATTGGCCTGCAGGTGGTGGGAGTAGGCGATACGAAAAGTGGAAGGGTTGTTTGCTTGCTGGAGGAGTCGTAGCAAATGGTGTGTGCTTCGGATGTGTTGATATCGCCCGAAAGTGGGGATCCAAGTGATTCTTGTGATGTGCATGGTGTTGGTGGTGGTTGTTTGGAGGCGAATGCTGGCTTAAGGTAGTCCGGCGCAGTTTGTACTGCCAGTGAAGTGTGGGGGTGGTGTTCCCTTGGGAGTGCGGCGGGGTGGGTTTTTCCATGCGAGATGAGGAGTAGGAAGGGTTATTGGGGTGGTGTTGGGGGTGGGGTGGGCGGCTGGCTGTTAGTGGGCGAAGGGGTGGGTATAGGTGCAGAGGTGTAACGGGCTGGTGGGCGCGAGATACGACCGGAACGGGAAGTGGTGGTGGTTAGCCGTGGAGCGGGCGGCGATGGGGAGTAGGATGGGGGAGCGGGGGCAGGCAGAGAGTGAGGTGGTGTGGTGTGGTTGGTTGTCGTGGTTGGTGGGGCAGGGATTAGGCTGGGCGCGGAGTGTGGTGTGGTTGGTTTGGAATTTCCTACTGGTGAGGGCTGACCACGTGCTGTGGACGGCGTGGCGGTCGCGGGGGAACGTGGTGGTGGGGTTAGTGTAGTGCATGCGAGTGGTGCAGGAGTTTTGGGTGGCGAGGGGGTGGTGGAGACTGGTGGGGATGGGGATGGGGAGAAATAATAGAGAAAAGGCTCCTCGTGGGGAGTTGGAGGTGTTGGGTTGGCTCGTGTGTTCGGGGAGGGAGCGGCGTGGGTTGGAGAGTCCCGGGCGGGGCAGATGTGGCAATTCCTGTAAGTGCGGGAGGCTCCGTTGCAGTCAACAATGACTTGGAAGGGGTTGGGGACTTTACTGATGGTATAGGGTCCTATGAAACTAGGGGCAATTTTATTGGGGGTGGGGAGGTGTGCAACGAAAACGTCATCACCTGGTTTGTAAGGGTTAGTAGGGGAGGAATCGGTTTGGGTGTCTTGGTGCGTGGGCAGGTGTTGCAACCTGTGCTCCAAGTGGTGTAGGGGGTCGGTGGGTAGGGAGTGAGTGGGGGGTTGAAGGTGCTGTCGGAGAGGGAGGAGGAAGGGTGCCTCTCCAAAAACTCGCTCGTGGGAGGTCGTCATCATGGGGGCAGGTGTTAATTCCCCACTGGACGATTTTGACATGCTCAGACCACTCTTGATCTTGAGTATCTTGGATGCAGGTCCTGATTTGGTTTAGCAGGGTCCAATGGCTCCTTTCACATATCCCATTTCCTTGAGGCCAGTAGAGGGAAGAGTGGGAAATGGAGAATTCGAATAGGGTGGATAGCTCCTTCCAACTTTGCCCCGTGAACTCTGGGGCATTATCAGAGTGAATGGCCTGGGGAACGCCAAAGTAGAGGAAGACATGGCACATGAAACCATTGGCTATGGCGACGGCAGTGTGCTCCTTAGCTGGACAAGTGATCAGGAACTTGGAGTAAACGTCGACGAATGTAATGATGTATTTGTAGCCGGATCTAGATGGCAGGGGTCCGACAACATCGACAGACAATAGCTGCCGAGGTTTGTGGCCGGAGATCTTGCCAGCAGGACCCACAGAACGGGTGATGTCCTTTCCTAGGCAGCACGCTCGACATGCCTGAGTGACACACTGGGTGAGAGTAGTGGGGTTGGGGGCCCAGTAGAGGTCGTTGAAGACCTGAGTTAATCTTTTTGTACCCAGGTGGATCCCATTGTCCAAGTGGAGGTGGGTGAGGACGCCTATGGCGGAGTCCAGATCCAGGACGATGTGGCCCAATGGCGTAAAGAGTTGGCCCCCTTGCTGGTGGAGTTTTGAAAATAGGTGCTGGGGAATCCAGGGGGGCCGGTCTTGATTCTGCCAGTGCCGGATCAGCTCGGACTGAGGGAGTACTGATCGTACTGGTAAATGGGAGAGGGCGTCGGCATTGGTATGCAATTTCCCACGCCGGTAGGCAATCTTGCAGTCAAACTCCTCGAGCGCTTCGCGCCAGTGGAGGAGCTGGGCGTTCTGAGTGGCTGATTGCCGGAGCCACTGAAGGGATTGGTGGTCTATGATTACGGTGACTCTTGTGCCAGATAGGTAGGCCCTGAAGTAGTTGAGGGCCCAGACGACAGCCAAACCTCTCACTTGGTAGCGGCGTAATTTCGTTTGGCCGGGTTTAGGTTGCGGCTGGCGCAAGTGATGATGTGCTCGTGCCCTTCCTGGACCTGCGCCAGGACGGCGCCTATGGCTACCGGCGAGACGTCGGTGTATAATCTGAAGGAGATGTCGTAGTTCAGGAAAGCGACGATGGGGACGGAAACAAGTTTCTCTTTTAAGGTGTCAAATGCTGCTATTCGGTCGTCGCTCCAGACGAATGGTTCGCCTTTCTTAGTGAGGTCGTGGAGTGGTTTTGCAAGGTCGGGGAACCCTTTGATGAACCGCCAGTAATACGACACGAGCCCCAAGAAGGCGCGGACTTGGTGGACGTCCCGTGGAAGGGGCTAGTCGGCGATGGCTCTCATCTTGTCGGGGTCCAGGGAGATGCCTTATCCAGAGACAATGTGTCCTAGGAAAGTGACAGAGCGTGTGGCTAGGACACACTTAGCGGGCTTGAGTTTCAACCTGGCCTGGTGTATTCGTTGGAACACCTGTCAGAGGCGATGCATGTAATCAGCCCACGTTATGCTGAAAACAAAAATGTCATCAAAGTACGCCAGGCAGACTTCCCGGGTTAGGCCGCTGAGGACGGACTTCATGATGCGGGAGCAGGCGGCTGGGATGTTGCATAGCCCGAAGGGAAGAACATTAATCTGGTAATGTTTCCCATTACTAGTGTAAAAGGCCGTTTTCCCTTGATCTCGGGGGTGGACGCACCTGGTTCAATACCTTGACTGGAGGTCCAGCGTGTAGAACCAGGTGAAACCGTGTAGGGAGTCTAGGGAGCCGTCTATGCATGGGAGAGGAGTGGTATCCTTGGTGGTTACATCAATCAGGCAGTAGTAATCGATGCAGAATCACTGAGTGCTGTCTTTTTTCCGAACCAGGACAACGGGGGAAGACCAGGGGCTGGTAGAGGGCGTGATGATGCCTGCGTCCAGCATTTCGCGGACTTGCCTGTCCTCTTCGGCCCATTAGTGTGGGTTCTTCCGGCGGGAGGGTTGCCGAAAAGGGGGCCCGATAATATGGATTTCATAGGCCAAGTATGTTGTATGTCCCAAATCGGCAGGCCCAGTCGAAAAAAGGTCTTGATATTCAAGTAGTAGATGGTGCAGCATCTTGGCTTGAAGGGGGGACAGGTGGTCGGGTAAAGGAAGGAGGGGAGAGGGGTTTGAATTTAGGAGTGGGGTGTCGCAAGGCTCAGCTGCCTCTAGGTCGCCGATCAGGAGTCCTCTTGGCAGAGTGAGGGATATAGCCGCCAGGTTCGCCACTTTGATGGCATTGAGGTGGAGCGGAAGGAAGCTCGGCGACATCAGGCAGGCGGAGAGGGGCCCGGTGGGGACACTTGGGGAAAAGAGGGAATGAGTCCCTGTGGGCTTACTGATCCGTAGCCAAGCTTCATGGTGGGGGGGAATGGTGAGGGTGGACGCGACGGGCGATGGGCGTGGGGAAAGTGAGGCCAGGGGGAGCTCGGGCAGGGGAAGGGAGAGGGGATGGGGGTCAATGAAAGGGGGGGGAGTGTCATTTTGCCATGCGCACATGCAGATGGCTGGGGGCTGTTGGGGAGGCTGTTGGAAGTGAAGTCGCCTCCCGTAGCAATCTATGTGAGTGTGGAGTTTTTGGAGCAGGTCCAGTCCCAAATAGCCATCATAGGTACGGCAAGAAGAGTCAAAAACGATGAAGGGATGGTATGTGGAGGCTGGTTTGTGGGTCTTAGGGCTCAGGGCCCGAGTTTCCCCACGAATAGGCAAGGGGCCTTCCCCCGTGTCTATGAGGTGGGCTGAAGTGGGGAAAAGGGGGCCAAAAACCTTCTTATGGCGGGAGTAAAAATGTGTGTATAGGCAGGACCTGGCGGCTCCCGTATCTACCAGAAGTCTTGCCTTGACCCACTGTAGTTTCATTTTGTCATAGACCGGGGGTCAGTACTTTGTAGAGGTGGCCCCCGCCACCGTGGGGAGGTGCGGGGACGGTCCTAAAAATCCAACGTCAGCTCGAGGGCCGCGTCGGTGTCAGTATTTCCTGGCTCGCAGCTGGCGTCAGGTTCCTCAACAAGGAGGGGTTCGGGATTCACGGGGCCTTCATCCACTGCCAACATTTGGCGGCGCCTCGGCGGGTCGGCTCTTATTCTGCGCGCTGCCTTCAGTTGTTCACGTATGTCGTGAAGTGGGCAGCGGCTGTTACAGGCTGTAAATTCCCATGGATTGATGGTGATGAGATTTGTGTTATCTTTCTGTGGTGGCCGTTTCCTGGTGGGGTGGGCTCTTGGGAGGGCCGGGGTAGAGACGCTTCGTGTTGGGGCTGGATGGAGTTGGGGCAGCAGGGGGGAGGGTTTCGTGGGGAACCGGCTCACGATCCCGATGTGTTGCGTGTCAGGGCGTGCTGCGAGGAGGTGACGACGAATGAGCTGGACATCGCGGTCGAAATTTCCTGCCATGTTGTGGATAGTGAAATGTTCTTTCACTATGCCCGGAAGGACTCTGAGGAGGGTGTTGAATATGTGTTCGTCCCAGGTATTCATTTTGGCACCCGGGTACGCGGCGGTGACGAGTCGCCGAACTTGGATCAACGTGTTGTCCAAATCACCGTCATATTTTAGGGCATCGAGTTGTGACATCACGACAACTTTCCCTAATGAAGGGGTAATAGCTTGTTACTATTTTTACAAATCTGGCCCATGTGAGATCTGGGACTATTTTTGGTGCTATACTAGATACCGCCTTTCCCAGGTGAGGTAGAGTGACAGCTATTTTCTGGTTATCATTCTCAATCCCAATATCAAGTAATGGCTTGACCATATCTAAGTATGTAATGATGTCACATTGTTCTGGGTCGAATTTTGGTAGGGGTATATGTGTTTTGGCAGCCATTTTCATTTTTGTTCCCAGTCCTTTTTCACCGTCCGGGTCAAGAACCATCGCTAGCCACCAGTGTTATGCTACGTATTTGCGGGTCGGTTTCTCGCCCTCAAATATGCAGGCTACAGCGGGTCCCTATTCTAGATCGGGTCAGTAACTCTAAGGAAAAGGACTGGACACAAAAACAAGGCAGTGACTATTACACACATGTATTACAAATATATTCCCAGAGACAATAATACATCAATAAATACATTAGATGCTGGGTTTCCAGGGGATGAGTTAACAACTCAACACAAGGTTTTACTTGATTGGAAATCTGTCACTATACTGGCTGGTAGAAAGTATGGTATTATATACCCAGCACTTATGGCACATAAAATACACTTAAGATTCAGGACACAGGAATGAATTTACTACAATTTCCCTATCTCGTATAGCACTGAACCGCACTGGTATATGAATTACATTAACACCTGTGTCATAGACACTCAGCTGGCAGGAAGTCTATCTCAGATCGAGTCGGCCACGCAGTGATCACTGAAGGGGGGACTGCGGTATTCTAGTGGGACATTTGGAGATGGCCAGACATACCATAACTAATGTGTCCGGACACTGGGGCGGGTGGAGGTTTAATACACAAGGGGAAGGCACGATGGGAATAATATCTTTTCCTTCTGTTAGTCACTGAGGTGTTTCACTCGTGTGCCTGTGCACTAGGGAGGGAGAGTTTTAATAAACAAGGGAATGGCACAATTGGCATAATATTATTGTTCTGTTGGTCACTGTGGCGTTTTGCTCACTGTGGGATGTGCGGGACTCCACTCGAGATATAAATTAGGCCAAAGTTACTATTAGGCTCGTCCAATCTTACACTCTGGGCTCCAGGTCACTTTATCACTAGAACATACTATACGGAATCACTCGCATGGTATAAACTAATGCACACATATATCTGGGTCTAGAAAGCGCACACATAGGTAAAGTCCACTCGCTTCATTATCACTGGTGGGCCGCAGGTTGATTCCTCCATCCGAAACAAGGACAGAGTCATCCGCCCCTGGACAGGGCCCCACACGTAGTTGTGGGACTAGGGGCTCGGCCCGATGAGAGCCAGGAGATGGGCCTGATGCTGAGTCTGGGAGAGACTCAGAGATGTCTCGCCTACAGGTAAGTTGTGCCCCGGTGTTCGGGGCAACTCCCGGGGTGATTGAGGACCCAGGGTACTGGAACCTGGGGTGGCTGGACTGCGGCAACGGCTGGAGGGCGGCGTCGCCATTACGGTCATCACACGGGGACCTCGGGACACGGGGACCTCGGGCCGGGGGATTAGTGGACAGAGCCCGACGTCGGCTGTGGGGTCTGCTGGGCCTCTGCTTCGGCCGCCGTTCACACTGGTAGAGTTGCGGGGAACCAAGGCCTCGGGTGAGGCCTTGCCACGGCTCGAGGGAAGGGTCCTCTCTGGCTGCAGGATCTCTTGTGGGAGAGAAGCAGACTGTGGCCTGCTCTACCTCCGGCCTGACGTGACTAAAGGCCGACGTCGTAGTGGCACAGGGGACAACAGCTTCAGTGTGGCTAGTGGCCTGCTTTACCTCTGGCCTGACGTGACTAATGGCCAACGTCGTGATGACACAGGGACCAACAGCTTCAGTTCGCTAGTGGCCTGCTCTACCTCTGGCCTGACGTGACTAGTGGCCGACATCGTAGTGGCACAGGGGACAACAGCTCCAGGGCAGCTAGTGGCCTGCTCTACCTCTGGCCTGACATGACTAGTGGCCGACGTCGTAGTGGCACAGGGGATTGCAGCTCCAGGGCGGCTAGTGGTTTCCTCTACTTCTGGCCTGACGTGACTAGTGGCTGACGTCATAGTGGCACAGGAGGTTGTAGCTCTGGTGCGGCTAATGGCCCGTACTGTGGAGCTAAGAGGACTAGTAGCAGAGGGACGGACTATGGCCGACCCTGCCTCATACCCAGTACAGCTTGTGGCTGGTACTGCGGCGCTACTCTGGGGAGAACGCCTACAGGAGTCAGACGACTTATGGCCAGTCCTATCCTGCAGCGGAGAAGCAACTGGGCAACGGACTATGGCTGGTTCTGCCCCGTACCCGGTATGACAATGGCCAATACCACAGCATTGCGTGGATTTCTAAACTCCACCCCTTACCTGGCGAGTGGAATTTCGGCCAGAGACTAGGCGCCGGCGACTGCTACCTTTCCGGGGCATCAGCTGGGAGTAAGAGGGGCGCCAGGGAGGGATACAGGTGCGCCGTTCCTGCCCCCAGCCACTCAGTGTCAGCGGCGGACCCCCGGTGGTACTGGGAGGGTTGGTGTCGTCTGCATTGCCCGTCGCGTCGTCTCCTGCCTCACCCTCTAACTCCTGTATTTCAACCCCACTGGAGAAAATATATATAGAAAATGAGAAGATAATGTAGAGAGAAAGAGGTGATCCTTGAAGAAGATTAAACTCCCTTATCCATTTTCGCTACCTGTAAGGTTACCCCTCAACCCCAGCTGTGTTCGCTCGGTGGTCCATTTGGGCCTCTGCGATTGATAATGCTGGTTATTTTGCCAAAAAATTTATGCAATAGAACTCCTTCGTCCTTGACCATAGTGTTTGTGACTTGAGCATGGGAGGGGCGTATTCAGAGTAACTACCAATAGGATTCTATCAAATGCTTCTTAATGGCTCGTAACTGGCTAAGTCTGAGTTTGGTAATGACCCCATGAGAAGTAGTATTTATGAGCGGCTGGAGATCGTAATGAAGACAGCCTAGTGGCTAGTTAGCTGAAAGAGGCAGAGTAAGGATACCTTATAAGCTCAGGAATTTGCAAGAGCTTCACTACTTTTTAGTCACTTTTAAGACACACATTTTTACACTTTTTGTCACTGTCACGTTACACTTTTGTCACATTTTGTTACAGTTTCCCTCAAATTTTCACATATTCCTCAATACGCGAGGAGACTGTAGCACCAGTCGAGCAGGGCAGTACTCCCAAGGAGGATGGAAAGCTGATGACAGGGAGAGCTGGAGCTCCCTTTCATCAGCCCTCAGGACTTGTTCCTGACCATCTCCCTTTGCTGAA
>JAGKTI010040437.1:0-10404 GCA_018397915.1 Birgus latro
CCAGTAAAGGTATGTTGCCCCACGGTCTCTCCAATGACGAAATTCACAGTGAAAGTGATTCCTGAGGTGGAGGACAAAGAATTAAAGAAGCTAGAGGTAGAAACAAACTGAAGTGATGAGGTGATAATGTCGTAAAGGAAGGTGCCATATACTGGGGTTTTGTGTGAGTGAATAATGCTTATAAACGCCTATATTATTGTGTGAAAACCAATATAGACTTGTACTACACAAATTCATACCAAATAAATGAAATAAATACATTATTTAAAGTGACCTGAATTAGTTAACCCTTCCATAGTTCGTTTTCTTTAGCCAGGTACCCTGAAAAAGAAGGAAATGTAAGGCTGAGTGACACCTGTATCAACATTTTTTTACCTCAGGATCGCGATTTCTCTATGAATTTTCGATGTTTCTCACCAAAAGCGAAGGTTTCAGCCAAAAAACAAAAAGTCGAAAATTGGTCAGGACCTGGGGGTAGGCTGGGTAAAAAACCTGTCGGGACTAGACGGGTTAAAGGAAGAACGACTGTCGGTCTCTCTCAGCCCAGGGGAGCAGCGGCACAGCAACATCCGCCGGATTTCCTGTAGGGGGAGCGACTGCCGGTTCTCCCTCTTCTGACACCCGCCTTTGGGAGCAAAGACACAGTTATGTCTGCCGGACTAACCAACTTGAGAGCGTCCGCCGGATCTCTCCTGCCCATCCCAGGAAAGGGAGCAGAGCCTTGGTAAAGTCCGCCGGACCTGCCATAGCAGAGGCACCCACCAGGTACTCCGTGGCTGCGACTATCCTCCGGCAGCAGGAGTGTGGTAGCGTCCGCTGGACTTGCCCAGTTGAGAGCGTCTGCCGGATTTCTCCCTCTTGCCACTCGTGGGACGAGTGGTGCCCTGGTAAAGTCTCCCGGACTTGCACGGCCGGAAGAGCATCCACCAGATCACCTCCTGCATCTCCGGCGTGGAGTTGCAGCAGCGCCGATCGGGCCTGCCATGCAGAGGGAGTGACCACTGGTTCTCCCTCCTCCACTAGGCCAGAGGCTCCTGTAGAGAAGCAGGTCTCTGGCTTAGCCCAACCCTCCTGTAGCCGAGTGAGACGCCCTTCTGTCTCCTCTCACAGCACCTGGGGTGGAGATTTCTCCCCAACAGGTACGTCGTGGCAGAGTGTGTTGAGCGGACCTGTCGTGGGCGTCCTGTCAATCCAGCTTTCGCCTCCCCAGGTGTAGACGGTGACGGACTCACAGGGGCACCGCTGCCGCAGACGACTCCTGATGGCCTCCTCTCCCTGAAGAGAAAACAGCCCCCAGTCAAGGAGGGGCATGCCTCCACCCCCGGGCCGATCTAGATCCGAAGGCACCCACCACACTCCGACGACGTCCTGAGATCGACAAAGGGCTGCCTGCCTCCTGGCCCTGTTCGGCCCAAACCATGAGGGCCAGACAACTCCCGAGGCCACCTCCCAGAGGACCCGATGGAGAACCTCCCACCACGCCCACACCGTGAGGCAGTCAGGCTCTTCCCTGATGGCCTCATCCCCTACACCGGGCCACCACCTGAACCTCCCCGGGCGTAACCCCGAGACTGTGAGTGTCACCTTTCCCCCTCCTGACGCCCCACCTGAACTGTGAGTACCAACTCCCCTCCCACCGTAGTTTCCCCAGTGGATCCTGTCTCTTGTGAAGTTCCTCCTCCCCAGTGATGACTCTTGTATACTCCCCCTGTATTGTGACCACTACCCCAGGCCCCACATACTCCAGTTCACTAATGCAGTAACTTGTGACTTCCCCAGTGACCCTCAGTGAACTCTCGTCGGTGTGAAGGTTCAGTGCTCCCCTAGTGTTACGGAGGAGATATGCTCAAGGCCTACGGTTGTCAGACAAATATTGAACAGTGCATGTTGTCCCAGTCGGGACTCCGGGACTCGCAGTGAGCCACAGACTTATAATTCGCAGTGTGCCACCCTGCTATATTGTGTGTTGCCTTAACTGTGTCATTAGGGATTCTGCAAGTGCCAGATGTGATGTCCTATATTATATTGCATAAATCAATCTGGTTAGTATATATGCAATACTGAATTGCCTGATCCTTTCGTATATGTTCTAACCCGGTCTTGAAATAGAGAACCCCCAAAGTTTATGCCTGTCTTATGGAGAGAGAAGTCGCATCACAAAGCACAGAAGAAACACCAAGGTTTGAGCCTATGTATCAAAAAGCGAGAGGTTGCACCATAAAATATCGAGCATAACCCTGGTGGCAAGCGGTGGTTCTCGATTCGGCTTTAAATAGAACACCAAGGAACAATCAGGGAAAGTATCAAAATGGCTGCCAAGATCCACAAACCCATATCAAGATTTGACCCCGACCAATACGATATCGACACGTACACGTGCTTGATCGAACCCTTACTGAACATATGCTTTGAACACGACAAAGAAAAAATAGCAGTAACTCTACCAGACCTGGGTAAATCTCCTGCATCACTACAAAAACTGTCCCTGAACTAATGTGGGCTCAATTTAGGGGCACAGTCACTCAAGCTGCCACCCCATCATTAGGAATGGTCGTCGCCCTGTCACAACTAGACGCCCTTACCTATGACGGGTATCTAGATGACACACTCATCCAGGCCAGGCAACTCATCACTGCCGCTTACCTAGGGGCAGACACAGCTACCCGGGACATACACACATTTAACACTCTTATCAGGATCCCCCCCAGCAATGTCAGAGAATATTTTAGTATCCACGACCCCTTCGAGAGATCTTGACCAAGATATCCAACTGGTTCTCTGCCTCCTCGCCGCCCACATCGGGGCAGTCAGTTGGGTTCCAGCCAACAAGCCTCCCCAACAGAAGACCCAGCCAAAACCCAGCCGCACCATGCAGCCAACATCACCTCCCATTCCACAGGCACTCCCCAACAAATGGCGCCTGATCAAAAGAAACGCTAACAACCTAATTTCCATCAACTCATGGAATTCCTCGGCATGCAACAACAGATGCCCCACTCACAAAATACGTGAACAACTAAAAGCGTCCTGACGCACGTAAAAGAGCCAGGGGCGGCGCAAAGTCTCATCCATAGACGAGGAAAACCGGACGAAGACGTCCCCACCACGGACTACTCTGACTCCGGGGAACCCGAGCCTGGCAAGGAGCTCACCCCAGCCCACCTGGATTTTTAGGCCCACCCCCGCACCTCCCGACGGTGGTGAGGGCCACATCACAGAAATATCATCCCCCGGTCTATAACAAAATGACACTGAACGGACTACAAGCGAGATTTCTGGTTGACACAGGAGTGGCCAGATCATGCCTATACCACCACTTCTACTCCCATCACGCCTCAGTTTTCGGCCCCCTACTTCCCACCACCAGCCACCTCGTAGACACGGGGGACAGGGCCCCAGCCTGTCTGTGAGGAAACCAAGGTCCTCAGGCCCAAAACTCACCAAAATGTTTCCACCAACCACAACTTCATAGTTTTCAACTCCACCTGCATGGCATACGACGGTTATTTGGGCCTGGACCTCCTCCAGAAACTCCACACCAGTAAAGACTGCTACAAACGGCACCTCCACTTCAAGGAAGCACTTAGCCCAACCACCCAGCCACCGTGCACGTGCTCTACCATAACCACCACCCACCACTCCGCTTGACCCAACACAACCCCCCCCCCCCCCCCACAAACCCCCCAGTCCCCCCCCCCCCCAACCCAACACCCACCACCTTCCTTGCCACCATAGTCTTCGCCCTCACCATTCCTCCCCGACACAAGGCATGGCTCCACCTTCATCACCCCACCGGAAGTTCCATTCTGCTCTCCCTTACTCCACTAGCAGGAGCCACCGCCGCTTGCCTCATGTCTCCCACATTCCTACCCCCCCACGTGACAGCAGTACGAGTGGCCAACTTCTCCAACACCCCCAATACCCTTCGCAAAGGCCTTGTTGTCGGGGACATGGTGGAAGCAGAACTATGCCCTGGCCCCCTCAACCACCACAATCACCCTACCCCCAATCCCCGACCACCTCGACCAACATCAAGCCAACACTCTCCAACAACTCATCCTGGACTTCCAAGACATATTCTCCATGGGACCCACAGACATCGGCCACACAACATACCTGTCCCACGAGATTCATACCACAGGGCCACCCATACGCCAACCATCCAGAAGAAAAAACCTGAACCAACGGGCGGAAGAAGACCAGCAGGCCCAGGACATGCTCAATGCCGGTGTAATATCTCCATCCACTAGCCCATGGTCATCCCCAGTCGTCCTGGTAAAAAAAAAAGGATGGCACTACACGCTTCTGCATCGATTATAGGCGGCTGAACGATGTCACGACCAAAGATGCCACACCCCTACCCCATATAGATGATTCCCTCGATTCCCTATACGGGGCATCATGGTTTTCCAACCTCTACCTCCAGTTGGGATATTGGCAAGTCCCTGTCCACCCCAAAGACAAGGGCAAGACCACATTCTCCACAAGCAATGGCAAGCACTACGAATTCAACATGCGCCTTTTGGCCTCTGCAACACCCCAACAACCTTTTCCCGCCTCATGGAATCTGTACTTAGCAGTCTTACCTGGGAAATATGCCTGGTGTACTTAGATGACGTCATTGTATTCAGCCAAACCTGGGCTGCCCATCTCCACCCCCTAAAAAAAGTCTTCCTGAGAATACGACAAGCGGGACTCAAACTCAAACCTACTAAATACATTCTCGCCCAATGCTCTGTTTCCTTCCTTGGGCACACCATCTCCACGAAAGGCATCGCACCAGACCCGGAGGTATTAAGGGCCATCGCAGACATCCCCATCCCCCGCGATGTGCATAAAATCCGCGCGTTCATTGGCCTTGCCTCCTACTACAGGCGTTTTGTCAAAGGTTTCACGAATATCGCCAAGCCTCTCCATGATCTAACAAAAAAGGGCAAACGATTTACCTGGACACCAGAACGACTAGAGGCCTTCAAAACCCTCAAGAACAAATCAGTCACCGTTCCAGTCATCTCATTTCCAAATTATTCCCTGCCATTCCGTCTATACACAGACGTCTCTCTCATGGCAATCGGGGCTTTCCTTGCTCAAGTGCAAGACGGACGGGAACACATCATTGCCTGCACCAGTCGGACCCTCAACCAGGCTGAAAAAATTACGCAACCACAAAAAGAGAATGCCTAGGAATCATCTGGCACTGGAATATTTCCAGGCCTACCTGTCCGGGACCCAAGTTATCATCATCACAGATCATCAATCACTCCAGTGGCTATGCCAGTCAGAAACAAACAATGCCCAAATCATCATGTGGAGAGAGACAGTAGAAGAATTCAATTTTGACTTATCCTACCGTCCTGGCAAACTCCACACTAATGAGGACGCACTCTCCAGACTGCCTATCAGTGCCATTAACAACACCCCGACACTACTACAACAATTGCTAGACAAAATCAAATCGAACTGGATTTCCCATCACACTTTCTCCAAACTTCAACAGCAGGGAGATCACCTGTACACACCCTTAGGACACATAGCCCTAGACCCCAGAATGGCCCACGACACCATGACACACTTGCACTCCGACAACGGGATCGACCAGGGAATAAAGAAACTCACGCAAGTGTTTAATGACTGCCGGACACCTAATCCCTCCCAGCTCGCGAAACAAGTGGTGCAAGCCTGCTGGGCATGTGCCCTAGGAAAAGACACCACCAAAACAGCAGGCCCCTCAAGACACATTCAAGCCACCAAACCGTGGCAGCTTCTCTTTGTCGACGTTATTGGCCCACTCCCACCTAGATCGGGCTACAAATACATCATCACCTTTGTCGACACATACTCTAAATTCCTCATCGCCTGCCCCGCCAAGGAACACCTAGCACTCGCAGTGACAGATGCACTTCTATGCCACATGTTCCCATACTTCGGCATTCCCCAGGCTCTCCATGCCGACAGTGCACCAGATTTCACTAGCAAAATATGGATACAACTTGCCCAAACATTCGGGTATGTAATTTCCCAATCCTCCCCCTGCTTGCCCCAAGGAAACAGCATCTGTGAGAGGAGCCACCGTGCCCTACTGAACCAAATCCGCACACACATACAGCAAACACAAAATGAAGATTGGCCAGCCTATGTAAAAATCATACAGTGGGGGATGAACTCAAGCCCGTGCAATGACGGTATTACCCGTCACGAAAGAGTATTTGGTGAAACACAGCTCCTCTTGCTGCTCCGAAACCACCTGCAGCCTCCTGCTAGCCCACCAGCATCCGATCCCCTACATCATCTCAAGCGCAAGCTGCACCACCTGCAGAACGTGCAAGACGTGCAACCTGACCTAAGACTCACCAATCCCTACAAACCCGGTGACATCGTCATGGTGGCAAAACTCTGCACCTCACCTAAATTATCAACAAGATACAAAGGACCTTTCACTATCATAAAAGTCCCAAACCCATACCAAGTCACAATACAACACCACAACAACACCCGCACCTACTGAAACCACCACGTGCGCTACTTCCGACCAACCCCCACCCCCCCCCAGCCCCCCCCCCCCCCCCCCCCCCCCCCCGTCACCTCACCACCCCACCATGTCCAGGACGATGACTCACTCTCTTACTACGTTACCCCTTCCACCTTGTCCTCCTCACCTAGCCCCCCCGCTTTAACCCCCTCCCACGACCCCACCCACATCTGTCGCCCCCTCCCCAACTCTGACGCCCTCACCACACCTCTCACCACCCAACTCCATGCCACCTCCAAACCAACCACCACATGACCCACCAACTACGAGGCTGCCCACCACCACACCAGCACACCCGCATTCTCCAAAATCGAGAACACCGCCACCACTTCAATACAACACCACTACTCCGGCACCAAGGACTCCGACCCCCACCATCACACCACCTCCACCACAACCCACCTCACGTGGCCCACCCACCACACTGCCCACTCCCCCCGGCCCAACACCCCCATGCCCATCACCAACAACCTCACCGACACTGCCCACACACTGCACACCACCCTCTGCCGACACCACCCACCCATCCACATGTGCCCACACACAAACAGGACAAACCACCCACACCCACCCTCATTCCCCAACCACTGCTGGTTCTCCCTCTTCTGCCACCCGCCTTCGGGAGCAAAGGCCTGGTTACGTCCGCGGGACTAACCAACGTGGGAGTGTCCGCCGGATCTCTCCCGCCCATCCCAGGAAAGGGAGCAAAGCCTTGGTAGCATCCGCCGGACCTGCCATAGCGGAGGCAACTGCCGGGTACTCCGCGGCTGAGACTATCCCCTGGCAGCAGGAGCGTGGTAGCGTCCACCAGACCTACCCAGTTGAAAGCATCTGCTGGATCTCTCCCTCCTGCCGCCCCCAGGAAGAGTGGTGCCCTAGTAACGTCTGCCAGACTTGCCGGGCCGGAGGAGCGTCCGCCGGATCTCTTTCTGTGTCTCCAGCGTGGAGTTGCGGCAGCGCCCGTCGGGCCTGCCACGCAGAGGGAGCGACCACTGGTTGTCCCTCCTCCACTAGGCCAGAGGCTTCTGTAGAGGAGCAGGTCTCTGGCTCAGCCCAACCCTACTGTAGCCGATTGAGATGCCCTTCTGCCTCCCCTTACACCCAACAGGTACGTCATGGCAGAGTGTGTGGAGCAGACCTATTGTGGGCATCCTGTTGCTCCAGATGTCCCCTCCACAGGTGCAGGCACTGAGGGACTCGCAGGGGCACCGTGGCTGCAGACGACTCCTGACGGCCCCCTCTCCCTGACAAAACCGCAGCCCCCAGTCACAGAGGGGCACGCCGTCACCCCGGGCCCCTCTAGGTCTGAGGGCGCCCACCGCACTACAGCGATGTCCCAAGACCGACGAAGGGCCGCCCGCCTCCTGGCCCTGTTTGGCCCCAATCCCAAGGGCCCGACAACTTCCGAGGCCACCTCCCAGAGGACCCAAGGTGAACCCCCCACCACGCCCACCAGGTGCCCACACCATCAGGCAGTCCCACTCTCCCTGGACAGCCTCCCCCCTACACCGGGCCACCACCTGAACCTCCCGGGCTTAACCCTGAGACTGTGAGTGTCATCCTTCCCCCTCCTGACGCCCCACCCGAACTGTGAGTACCAACTCCCTTCGCGCTGTAGTTTCCCCAGTGGATCCTGTCCCTTGAGAAGTTCCTCCTCCCCAGTGACGACTCTTGTATACTCCCCCAGTGTTGTGACCACTACCCCAGGCTCCACATACTCCAGTTCACGAATGCAGATACTTGTGACTTCCCCAGTGCCTCAGTGAACTCTCGTCGGTGTGAAGAATCAGTGCTCCCCTAGTGTTACGGGGGAAATATACTCAAGGCCTACCATTGTCGGACAAATACTGAACAGTGCACATTGTCCCAGTCGGGACTCCCAGTGAGCCACAGACTTACAATTCCCAGTGTGCCACCCTGCTATAGTGTGTGTTGCCTTAATTGTATCATAAGAGATTCTGCAAGTGCCACATATGATGTCCTATATTGTATTGTGTAAATCAATCTGGTTAATATATGTGGAATACTTGTTTGCCTGTGTTTTTGCCTGTTCCTTTGGTTTATGTTCCAGCCCAGTCTTGACATAAAGAACCCCCAAAGCTTATGCCTGTGTCTTATGGAGCAAGAAGTCGCACCACAAGGCACAGAAGAAAATCCACGGTTTGAGCCTGTGTATTAAGGAGTGAGAGGTCGCACCATAAAATACGGAGCATAACAGGACCCAACAGCACTTTGAAACACTTTACAGTGTCACTGCACAATTGTCACTTTCCAGCACCGTGGTGGTGTCATTGAACATGAGATGCTTACTAGCACTGGGCTGGTTGTGGTAACACGAAGTTTGGAAGTCAGATGTTAAGGGAGCTCACTGCTCGTCTGTATCCTTCACTTCACAGCTTTGTCAGTCTCTGGTTAAATAGTCACTGCATACCTAAAGTCTGGTACTGTTGTATGCTAACAGGAAGTTGTGATGCTTGATGCAGGAGCATCGGTTGGCATCGGTTAGTAGATACTGGTAACTCTGGTAGCTGGCATGCATGTTATTTCGTCTGCCGCCATCTGACACCAAGGAATGTAGACTTCACATTCATGAGGTCTTGGAAATAAAGATGAAGGCAGCTTGCTGGTTTATTTAAGGATATGCACTGAGTAGCAAACGAGCATGCTGGGGCAAGCATGTCGAGTGAGTGGCGGCTGCTCCTCACCGGGCAGGTGCGTGTGTTGGGAGTCGATGCACACTATAACGGTTGCATGGGGTTTCCTATTCATACATTATATTTATCATACGCCAGTGCCTACACCCCTTCTCATTTACCACACACCAATTTTCTTCCATTCTCTCTAATATTTATCTCCATTATTTGTGTACCATCTCCCATTTGCTTTTCTTCTTTCCCTCCTTTCCCATATTAAGATATATTAACCTGAGGTATCCCATTGATGTATGGGTACATCACAACGTTTTGTCACAGCTAGACCCATTGACGTACCAGTACGTCGTGCAGTTGCAAGGTTCATAATTTGCACAATATTCAAGTTTCATGGATGAATTTTGGTAGGCATATGTGGGAGACCTTCCTCTATCTGCTGTCAAGTGGAGATACTGCCTGGCCCCACCTGACCCCCCTCCCCCTCCTCCTCCCACACTCAGCAATTCACCTGTTAGCAGTGACCTGGCAAGTAAAGACATGTCGCGCCACAGTCTCTCCAATGACGAAATTCACGGTGAAAGTGATTCCTGAGGTGGAGGACAAAGAAATAAAGAAGCTAGAGCAAGAAACAAACAGAAGTGATGAGGTGGTAATGTCGTAAAGGAAGGTGCCATATGTGGATGTGTTTGGTGACTGAACAATGCTTCTATTGCCTATATAACTGTGTGAAAATTAATATAGTCTTGTACTACACATAAATTCGCACCAAATAAACAAATAAATACGTAATTCAAAGTGGCTTGAATTAGTTTAATCTCCCATAGTTCATTTTCTTTGAGGCCAGATACCCTGAGAGAGAACGAAAGGTAAGGCTCACTCGTCACCTGTAACAACATTTATAAGCTCAGGAGGGCGATTTCTCTATGAATTTTCGATGTTTCTCACCAAAAGCGAAGGTTTGAGCCCAGAAATTTTTTCCCCGAAATTGCTCAGGAGTGGGGGGTATCGGAGGTCGGAAATCAGTTGGGACGTGACGGGTTAAGAAGGAACAAAGAGAGGAAGTACATGAAATACCTCTGAAGTAGGCTAAACGAAAAATTGACTAACCCATTTACTACGATGTATATTTACGGTCAGTACAATCGCCTGATAGCAGTGAAAATCGAAAAAGCCACACCGTACTGAAGGAGTGCATGAACATTTTTCATTCAACCTCTAGTAAAA
>JAGKTI010040438.1:0-10404 GCA_018397915.1 Birgus latro
TGTGTGTGTGTGTGTGTGTGTGTGTGTGTGTGTTCTTGCTATCGCCAGACGATTTCACTCAGCTAACGAAGAATATCTATTGGGCAAGGGGTTAAAGATGCTTGTGAATAATATCCCCTAAACTGAAGAAAGTCGTCTGGAGGTTCCAAGAATAAATATAAGACATGACATCGGAACACTGTGGTTGATGTGCAACACATGCCAGCCTTAATCCATTCTCCTGTCTGTATTTGTATAATTTTCTTTACTGATGCTGTTTTAACCTCATCACTACGACATGTCTTCTTTTAGGAGACTCAGAAAGTTTGGAGGCAGGAAGAATATAGCCGTCTAGTCATCTGTGGCAATAAATGTCCTGACTAAATCAGGTAAAATGCCTTACGATACCAGGATTTTAATAAAGGCTGTAGCAAGAAAACGTCAGGAAAAAGAAAGGGTATAGACAAATGGCGACAGCAGCGGTAAAGTGTGCTGTCACGACTTCACACTGAAAAGGCTAACAAAGTGTATTTTAACCCCTTCGGTGCAGGCAGTCTCAACCAAACTGAATGAACTCACCTGTCGAAAGCAATATCAACATTGAAAACACGTCGCAGTACTGAAAGGTTAAAGGTAATTATTCTCTAGGCATTCCTTATGTTTCTTCTAATTCTTATGATTTAGGGTTTCTGGTTCCTATACACCCAAAATATCTTAGCAGAAATATAAAAGAAGACGTAGTCGAAACGGTACTAACTGTTGTGGTTTTGGTTATGACAGTGGTGGTGGAGCAATGAAAATAATGGAGATAATAGGGACAAAACAAAGGTCGCAGAGAATGTAGTGTGAATGAGGCTCCCCATCTTGGGAGGGGGGGGGTCCTCTCACGACAGGCAGGTCATGCTTGTGTTCATCTTTATTTAATGGCATTAGTGCAAATATACGGCATACATTCGATATGTTTCGGGTTCAGTTCCCATGCCGACCAGTAGGCAGAATCTAATCACCTAAATTTGTTAGCATGTGCAATTGAGACACACACACACACACGCACACACACACACAGAAACATAGATTTGCAATACGACGTTTGGAAGAAGTAGTTTGGGCTAATCTTTGCTGAATGTTTCATTCGTCAATTGCACACACTGAGTTAAGACTGGTGAACAAGCAACTTAACTTTAACGATGACGTAGTCCTTGGTTGTTGACAGTTGCTACCAGCGGACTAAATTATTTACCTTAAGAGTAGTTTGTTGCAGTCTATGATGTGGCCCCTTCTCTGAAATAACATACATACCAATTACTTAGGCAACTATAAGAATATCTTATTCAATTTAGAAAAGTTATCTAGAAGTGAAAGGGATCATGAAAGCTATATCAGTTCGATGTCTCCTAAAGCTTAATAGAATCATCAGGAGAAGCAAGAATAAACTAAAATAAAGCGTCATCATATGACATAGAAAGAGTGAGGCGCAATTATCTTCTACAGTTGTATAATGTACTGTATATGTATGTTATTCTTGTCAACACGGTCCTAATCTTAGGGGAGATATCTTGCAGTGAAGTGATTAATGAATGCTATATCCAACCTTTCCAGTTCGAAAGGCCTCCCTAAAACTGATTTAATCGTCCTCCAGTATCAAAAATACATTCAGAAGTGTAATCAGATTCAAAGGGTTATTGTACTACGCTGAGTGAGACAGTACGTATCTCTTACAAATTCTTTTTCTTAAGGACCTTGGTATGGGGCTTGCTGAAAATTTTACTTTCATCTCATTCCGTCACAGAAAACCAAGTAACCTACGGTATATTTGTTTCTTATCCTAACGACCGACTTGAACTGCTGCTTTCTGTTTTAACAGGCTAATCATATTTCTCCATTTTATTCAAACCAACCTCGTATTTAGGTGGTTAAAACACTATTCATGAACACCTTCAGTGTAATGAGGATTTTTTTTTTTTCGACTGGAGTTACTCCTCCTATTAGGAGAGAAGTGTCGTACCGAGTGAGTTAAAATGGACTAAGTTATATTGCTGTAAAAAGAAAGTAATGAAGCCGTTAATCCTAATAAAATCTGCATAGTTCGATAGAATGGTAAAATCAGAGCGTGGACATTGGGTCTAAAATCTTTTTCCGAGGTAATAAATGCAAATTTAATTCATTTAACCCTGTCACTAGTATTGTTGCACCTCCGAATTGAGTCGGGTCTAACAAGAGGCTATTTTGCACGGCAACAGGGAAACGCTACCAGCTGAAAATTTATTTTTTTGTGTATACTTTTCGTCAAAGGTATAAATAATTTCTGGCGAAAATTTTAATGTTGATTCCAAAATCTATAAATGAAATTCTTATGGTCATTTAAGGGATTATCACTAAGAGAAAGAACGTGTTATTTTATGATCAACTAATCTCGTTCTGAAAGGGTTGTTTTATTTTATTTTTATTTTTTTAAGATCTGGATTTTTCCTCTTGTCCCTGTTCAACCAGCAGTCTAACTGGGGACCTTAGTGTACCTGGGAAGGGAGATCAAAGTCTCAGAGCCCTTATTTGATCGAACTATAATCCGATAGTGATTGCATTCCTAACATTCCTGCATTAGATACACATAAATCTGTTTCATCCTAGAAACTTTGTGGTGCAGGTCGCATTATGAGGGGAGGGTTGGGATGGACGAAAAAAATGATCTGCTTTGATGGCGTTCGCTAAGCATTATGGCCTTAACTTCTTTCAAGAAAAAGAAAGGAAGCGAAAATCATAGAAACTCCTCTCCTCCAAGCTCTTCATCGTCATCTATCTTAATGAAACTTGTACAATGGAATGAGATAGATCTAGTTTATCTATCAAACCACAATATCTTCCACTGGGAGAGAGGAAGGCACTCTTAAGCTGTAAAATATCGCCTGACGATAATGGGAATAGAGTACTGAGTAACCTTTCGCCATAAAAGATCTTAATCATAAAAGAAAGGTCGCACTTATAAAACTGATGGTCAGAAGAGGTATCCGAACACAATATATGATATTCATTTGTTTTCCTCTTGATGAGAATCATGCGTATTTGACTTCTCTGCTTCGCTGCAATATGCACATTGCAATGTGGCATGCAGGCTCACAACATCTTATGGTAACAACTGTTCCCAATCTGGCTCTGATTTGGATAGCTTATATATGCATTCGCCGTGTGTGTACTGCCGTAAATATATTAATGATATCAAGAAGTTTAATACGCCAGTAGTGACATGGCTGCAACTACTGTAGTTTAATAAAGGTGGAGACGACAATGAGACACATTGAATCAAACCAGTGCGTAAGGGTGGCCTTCATCCTTTCAGGGGATAAAAGAGGTAATGTCACAGTCAGGTGACATAAGGGAAAAATTACATTTCTAGTGTGCAAAGACACCTTACTCAGTATAAATGAGTACTTAATAGCCCAACCTATAACAAGTACAAAACTCTTCGTGGCAAATAATAGGCCACGAACTTTCCCCCCCCCCCTAAAATGGTCTATTTGCAGATGCAAGAAAAATCAAAAGTTTGGCAGTTTTCCTCTACTGTAAGAAGCTCTTTTTTGCACAGCGAAATCCAAGAGATAAGAAAGGTAACTGTATTCCTCTGAATTATGTACCCATCCTGACTGCTTCTTCTATAAATGAACGAACTTCAAAATTTGAAATATCAACCACTGGTCATACTAAGAATACCTCAGCCAACATCAGAATATTTGACGGCTGTGGGCGCAGACATCATTATTTTGAGAGAACACTGTCCGAAGTATTAGGTACCATATTTGTCAGAATAGTCTGAGAAGGCTGTAGCATATTAGCAGTCTTGTTCTATTTAAATAAATAAAAGAGCTTAAATGTGAAATCTGCCTCTCAGTTTTAACATCACCAAAGCCACTTCCAATATAACTTTTGTATAAGCTCGGAGGAGTGTGTGTGTGGGCGGGGGGGGGGGGGTAGATTTTTTTTTCATGCGATGTTAAGATACATCAAAGTTGTAAAAATAAAAAAAAAATCAGGAATCATGTCTTTTCTTCGAGATGTAATGTATTTAATGAAATGGTCTCCTACACTATTCAGAAAGTAGTATAAACTGTGACAATAATTTTAGAGAAAAGTTTTAATTTTGTATTTATATATTTATTTAGCTTCAGACCCATTAAGGAATCACCTGTTTTTATTTTAGGGAATTAAAATTGCCCAGGCAGCTGAGAATCGGAATGCTCTAAATGGGAAAAGTTTCGTAGCTTCCGATTTGCTAGCAATTACGTAATCTTAAACACTGCCAGAAAATCGACAATATTTGTGTATAAACATTTTTACTCTCGTCTTCCTGGGGGGAAAGTAATCAACTGTTTATCAAAAACATGAAGAATATCTTTATTCTCTTCGTCTGATGCATATAATAACACTGAGAATCTTTTACAGCAGAAATAAAGAGCAGAGTACTTGCCCTGACTAATGGGCACCTCTCCCTGAGGCGTTTGAAATTATATAATTTGTGTTGTCCATTCTTTGACTCTATCACAAATATTCGCTTTTGATCGTCTATCTATCTATCTATCTATCTATCTATTGACAGGTGCCTTAATCCCGTAAGGGGTTGCCACAAACAAATCGTCTCCATGTCTTTCCGTTCCCATTCATTTTACTGCCCTGCTCACGGATCACACACCCCTCTCTCATATACCTCTCCTTTCCATCCCTCCATCTCATCCTTGGCTCCTCCCCCCCTCCTCCTCTCCACCTCACTCACATACACTCTCCTCGCCAGTTTCTCGCTCTCCGTCCTCTCCACATGGTCAAACCACCTCACTGTGTTTCTCCTAATGCTTCCCATCACATCCACATCCACACAACAACGTTCCTTCACTTTCTGATTTGTCAGTCTGTTTTTTTGATCATATGGTAATATAATTATGAAGTGCAAGGACTGATGTAACACTACACTACATTAAATCAGAAGTTATGCCTTGTTCGAAGCTGTGCACACAACAAATAAAAATAATCAAAATTGAAGGTAGCAAAATAAACAGCAAAGTTAACTGGCAGGATCTTGCTGCCAAGTTCAATAACAATTATTTCACTCTTAATGTACCTTCACTTCTTTATGTCCAATTGACTTTCCATTGCTAATGTTGCATATATACTCATTCATTTCCCCTCATCCTGTACATATAAGTATTTCTTCATTTATTATCATAATATGAATCCTCTTGCAGTACCAACAAACTTCTCGCAAATTGAGGTGAGGGGCGAGACCATCAAAGCCTTTAGAAGAGAGAGAGAGAGAGAGAGAGAGAGACTTTGGAGCAAAACAAACAATGCTTAGGAACTGGTGAAGCAACATAAACATGAAGCAGCTTGAGAATAGGTGATACAAACGTGAAACATTTATAAAGAGCATGATAGAGACGGTGCAGAGACGGTGCAAGAGTCGTGCATGCAAGTTTTTCCCATGCTGGTCGTTTCAGCTGACATCGACATTATTACGTAAGCATATGTTGGGTCACAGTATGTACTCTGTTTATGTCTATTACAAAACATTCACAGCGTTTTATGTGCATCAGACGAAAAGGATAAAGATATTCTTCCTGTTTCTGATAAACACCTGAGCATTTTTTCCCCCATGAACACGAGAGCAAAATGTTTATACACAAATATTATCTATCATCTGGCAGTGTTTGAGATTACGTCTTTGCTTGCTAATCAGGAGCCGCGAAACTCTTCCTGCTTAGAGCTACATAGGCAGGCCTGAAAGTCTACAATTTATATTACCAGCCACTGGCGAGTACTTAAAAAATTTTACCAGCCAAGAAAAATTTGTACTAGCCAGATGAAAATTAACAAATAATTTTTCAGCTTGCAAGGTATTTATTGCAGCCCAAGATGGAAATAAATAATAGATATGCTTGTATATAAACATAAATATGGAATTTGTATACCGTATACAAATTCCACATTTATTTATTGCTTAAAATAACGAACCTCATCTTTCATTGTCTGCGCAATCGTGTGCACCAGTTCCGCAGCTTTCACATGGTTGGCATAAGTGGTTGTGATGGGCGCGCCATTTTTTTCTTTCTTAGTTCAATAATGGGTAAAAATTTAGTGAATGGAAGTTCTTCCTTTGCCAGCATGTATGCAATGGTAATTTTCATCTTCAGAATCCTTATCTTTTTCCTTCTTTTGCTGACGTTGGAATGTCTTGTCTATGTTTCCTTGACCTTGGCGATTTAATTCAGCATCACACAGTTCAATATCCTTCCTGCTCTTGCCATGGTAAACTATGTTTTGTTTTTTAAAATTCTGAGATCCAGTTACGAAATCCATATTGCCGGCTGCAGTTGGATTTTTCATGCCAATGGAACATTTAATTCTGTTTTCGTTTTCATCATGCATATGCCACGTAAGTTCTTCCATTTTGGAAGAAATGTTCTCTGTGATGCTTTTTCGGGGAGGCGACGAGATCGACGTTGACGGCGACTGTTTCATACGGTTCATGTTGGAAGCAAGCGACGCCGTTCCTTCTCGTCAGCTGACCACGGCAACATTGATCATGTCACCAGCGAGTGAGACAGCGTCTAGCTACTGTTATGATGTAACGCAGAAAATTTTGAACTACGTTATAAAATTAATTATTCCACCTAAACTCACCGCATTAGTCACCAGTGTAAGGGCGGTACTTTAACTATATGAATTAATTGATTTTTACTGATTACTGATTACCACTAGGAAGAAATACCAACAGGTAGTAGTAGAATTAATATGGCATGCTGCCACCACCCAGCGATTGCAAGGAAAAAAAAAGTTATTAGTCCCGTACAGTGAAAGAGGGGACAATGAAGCCTAGGAACAGTAATCAGGGTAGCGTGAGGAATTGTGAAAGCGTGAATTTTATAGATAGTAACATACCTTGCGGGCCACTCGATCTCACAATCAACTTCCCAGAGGAATTTAGTCCAAACACATAAGAAAAATTTAATTAACTATATTACTATCCTTAATATACATAAAATAAAATTAACCTTCGAACAAGAAAAAGTAACTAGAACATAGAAATACTTCAGTCTCTGATTCCACCAGATTAACTGAGAGAATTAATGCTCTCTTCTCCACAGATTATAAATCAAACTGTCTCACATATCACGATACAAAACTAATTATTCGAGAGAATACCACCACTGAAGTACCTTGGGTTTTACACTCGACAAGATGTTGGTAATACTGCACACGGATGAATTACTCGCCCGATACATAATTTACATACATTAAGAATACACACAACTCAACCTCTTAACCCAACACGAGGTACACAAGTGAAAAAAGAATATTACAAACTCAGCCGTGACTTGCTTAAACCACGGTCTCAAAAGGACTTGTAGTATTTTCCAGGCTTACGACTTGTCACCAAGGATTACTCTAAATTTAGTATATTCACCCCTATTTTCCATGGGTTTACACAATATAATATATCTATGTATATGATCGGTTGCACAAGAATGATTCAATTTATAATATCACAGCGCTTGCAATACTCTGCATGTTAGAGAAAAACAACACTACAAAACTCACTCGCTTTTAACCAGAATATTACACTTTAGGTGTAAAGGCTTTACTAAGTGGACCATACGACTACATAATCGACAACTATGCATAAGAAATGAAACTAAGTGGAACTGTGTAAGGGCTTTGGCAATTAGGACTGCGAGACTTTTCGCAGACGGCAACCCGACTCCATGACGCCACACCAACAATCTGTGGACATCCGTCTGATATGAGGCACCAGCTCGAAGTCACATAAAAGTATTGGGGAATATTATCAGACAACTTACTTTATATATATAGATAGAATGAAAACTAATTATTGAGACGTATGGGGGGAAATACAATGAATTTACTCTAGACCATACATGTGGACATCCGTCTGATATGAGGCACCAGCTCGAAGTGAAGGCTAGCGGCAAAGGACGCTCTGGGAATCCCGCGATGTTCTCACAAACGGTTCTGGCTTCGCCTTATTACTCTACTGTTAACTTATTATACAATCAACAAGGAACTTGCAATAAGGAATTGTCTCTCTCCTCTACTTAGACAAAATGACTTATGATGATTTAAATTTTGTGGCAGTAACATGGGTCTAACAGTTTAAACGAAGCCTAAACTCACGCATTCACATAATTATTTCCAGGCATCGCCTTTGTCTGGCCTACGTGATCTAGCGACAGTGAAAAATAAATTAATTTCGCGGCTATCAATGACTATAATCAATAATCAGACTTTACTTAAGCTCATAGACATTATTATTTAGTACAACAAGATGATAAACACCAACTCATCTATAAAATTCTGAATTCTAAGTGCAAATACAACTCATCGCGAATTATAACCTCGAATTAACTTTCTTCCCCTCTTTATCAAAAACAGATATGAATTTGCGCGTCCAACCCGCTCCACACGGTCTTACATGTTAATAATATTACTCTCCTACTACACTTTAACTAAGATCAAGCCCAAAAAATTTATTTCAAGGTCCACTTCCCATACACTGCATCAATTTAAACAGGGTCCAGAACTACACTTACACCATACATAAACTAACGTAAATTACACATATAATACACTTGCATTATACTTATACAAACTTATATTAAACTTATATTACTTATATTATACTTATATTACACTTAAAAGTTATGCTTAAATTACGGCATTACAATGATACCAAGCTGTTTTTAATAGAGTGGCAGATTATTATTATTATTTTTTTTATCATGATGTTTTCTTAATATGAAGTAGTGGGTTAAAGAAACAAATTTTATTAAAATTTTATATATAAAACTTCAACTCGCCACTGGCGAGTGAAAAATAATTTTTACCCGCCATGTAATTTATTTACTCGCCATGGCGAGTAAAACACTCGCAACTTTCAGGCCTGATAGGCAGTTAAAATTCCCTGTCAAGGCAGTCAGAGATGTCTACCTGGAAGTAAGGGATTCTTATACAGGACAACAGTTCTCATTTAACATTCATAAAGAGAATAGCTATAAATGTCGCCATGGCCTTAAATTTAATGAGCTGGTTTCTTATGCGAAAAGTACAGAGTTAGTGAAGGGCAGTGTAATACAATTACATTATAATCTGCAAATTATTTTGCTGTTAATGTAACGAGTTCTATTAAAAGAAATATAAGGCTTGCTTAATTCATTCTCCAGTAACGTCAAGAAAATTAAAGGTCTATCTCTTTACATGCCTAGGCAGCATTCCCCAAGAAAGGGAGGTAGCCGAGACAGGACGACACATCCCCAATTTACTCATCCACAGAAACACATTCATTCACATCTCAGCCCCATGGGGCGAAGGGACAGATCCTCAATGCACCACACCACACAAGGGTCAACTGCACAGTGCAGTCAGTGACATCCACAGCAGGGCCCGACAGTAGAGCTGGTTTACCCCTGCCACATTATAATGTACCCATCCCTTTACCTGCACCTAACCTGATCAGCTGATTAGACCAAATGCAGGAGAATATCCCCTCAGGGCTGCATCATCAATTTTCATTCACAATTTATCTCCAATCATTTCTATCACCCACAGCCACTCTTCCTTGCTCAACAGACATCCGGTCCCTTTCGCATCCAATGCTTTCTTCACACTGTCCATCCATTCTATCTGTGGTCTTCCTCTCAGCCTTACACCTCACACATCCGATTAAATGAAGGTACATTGCATATACTGGGGACATTGCATTTACTGGGTCGCATTATCTATCCCAGTTAAAATGGCGGCTGACAGTTCACAAGGTTTCACTCCCCTGTGAGCCATGTTGGTTGGTTACTGCTTCACCTTTATAAAAATCTCCTTGCCTGAAGGCAATCTAGAGCAAGACTAGCATTAAATAAAAATGTACTGTCTGCCTTAGCCTGAGAACAATAATGCCCATCCTGACTAATGCCACCACTAACGTGGGGAGAAATATACCCTGTTTTCAGAATTGAAATTCATAATTTATTAAGTCTGCAAGTATACATAAAAAATATAGCCTTTGTGCTTTCATTTAACTGCCTAATAAATGATTGGCAACCAAATCCTAATACTAAGGAGGGTGACTGAAAGAAAGTACTGAAAAACCTAAAAATTACTGTGTTAAAGGCACGCACACTCAGCTGATGGAGCCACAGCCTTCTGGCAGGACTAGGAAGTGTGCTGGAGAGGGACGAAGAAGGGGTATTTGAGGGGCAGTCTATAAATGACTGATGTGCAATGACAATTTTTTTACTATTATTTATCCCTGCAAATGAACACCAACTGATAATTATTCATCACAAAGGCTATAGCCATTAACTACAGAGAAAATATCAAGGAATTTTTTTTTTCTTAGAATTTCCGAAAAGTCCTTTGCAATCAAAATGAACA
>JAGKTI010040439.1:0-10404 GCA_018397915.1 Birgus latro
ATTCATTGAAGACCTTGGAGTTGGAGAATGAAGTGAAGATGTATGAGGCTTTGTTCAACCTCCAACTCGCCCTGTCTGACATCATAGCTGATCATTTTAGAATTAAGTTGGGTATCCAAGAGATGCTCCAGGCTAGGCTGAGTCTAGATATAGTCCCTAACGGAATTTTGTTGGAGTTATTGGGGAATATATCACTCAAGGAGCCAGGTTTACTTTTCCCAGCGAGGCCAGAATATCTAGCACTGTACCGTGACATCATCAAAGTTGTACCTCGAGGTTACATGTCAGCTGTGTGCTTTTACTTACTAATACCTGTGTTGGGTGACCCTTCTGATGTATTTGACATCTTTAGGATCACCTCACTTCCTTACAGTGTGCCAGCCGCGGAGGTCTACGTGAGAGTACTCCACCAGTATAACTTCCTTGCTCTCACAGAAGACCGCCTTCATTATGTGCTGTTTCAAGATTTCGCCAGTTGCAGGAATCACCAGGACTTGGTGATCTGTGAACCTTTGGGATCCGTCTATCATGTAGCGACCCCATCTTGTGAGAGTGATTCTTTTCTTAACAAAGACAATGCCACTAGGCTCTGTAGAAAAGTGATCCTAACTTCCTTTAGTCCAGTTTTTGTGAAGCTGAGAAATTACTGGTGCTATTCCACAGCCCAGTCTTTGTATTTCACGTTGAAGTGTGCTGTGAACCCCATACGGAAGACAGTGCAAGTTGTTAAGGGAGTAGGGAAACTGGTCTTGGGAGATGGTTGTAGTGCCCACAGTGAGGCTCTAACTCTCCCTGCCTATGCAGCTCTTGCTATAGAAACTAAGCTCACTGTTTACCCCCATCTCCCAAACCTCAGTACCTCACTCACCCATGCTGAACTTACAGCTATAAAGGACTTACCCACTTTAGGACCTCACCTTAACATTACTCCTCTGTTTCTGGATGACCTCCTTAAATATCAAAGTCAGTTGCAATTGATTGAACCTCTCAAACCCTTCGGTTCTTCCATCTTTTTCAGGTACTATGTCCATGCTGGAATAGCTCTCTTTCTGGTTCTCCTGTCCGCATATATCCTTTATAAGTGTTACATTACTGGCTGTGGGTGTACATGTTGCAGACTAGAGTCCATACTCAGACGTCGACGTGCACAGAACCCCGCCATACCCAACTCACGACGAGGACGTGTGACTTCATCTTTGGGGGGAGAAATGTCGGGAAGCCGACATGCATCCCCTCGGGCAGATGTAAGACTCACAGCTGTTACAGGTGTGCAGGTGACACCGCCTGCCGGACGTGAGTTTAGGATGAAACGCGGACAGGGGGGAAAGAGTAGGGGTTCGATGGATTCTGTGTACAGCTGTGGGCAATAGGGAGATGGAATAAGGAAGAGAGGTTGAGAGAAAGAGATAACTGGAGGAAGGAGGAGGAAGAGAGAGAGAGAGAGGGGTAGTGCAGGTGGTGTTGGTCAATTTGTTTATGCGCAAGACTGCTGGTTGGGCGTTATCCGATCGTGGGAGCGTGCGCTGAGTCTGCAGATCTGACCCGGCTCGGCAAACGGGTGAAGCGGGTGAGGTGTGGGTGACGGCGTTGAGTGAGTGGGTGAAGTCATCACCCACCACACACCACATGACCCGCTGGCGAACATCGGCAACTTTCTGAGGCCAGATAGGGCTAGAGAGTTCAGTTCAGACTAGAGCCTGGAGGAGAGCCCTAGTGAACGGTGAGGCAGCCCGGCGTGCTTGGTGCAGAGACGTCGCTGTATAGCCAACGTAAAGTTCCAGGGAGTCAGCAATGCGAGCACTACTGGTAGTAAGTGAAAGTACATGCTTTGTGACCGCGGGTACAACCGACTAGCAGTGCTATTTTATTTGTCTGTCGTCTGGGAAACAGTGTAAGGACTCCTAGTTAGAAACGGAAGGAGTTAAGATTTTAAATGTTTAAGTGTGTTTTTCTTATACTGATGTAACAGTGATTTCATATATATGAGTGAATAAAGAGTGCTATATATATATAACAGCACTAGTGATTTTTTACAAGACTGGCTTTGCTTTATTAAAATAGTGTTAGTATTCAAGTGACTTGAGAATAGACGTGTATGTGCGGTTTTTTGGCACATTTGCACGTGAAGTGAAATGAGGTGGGAATTACCTCAGAGTTATTTGTAGATTTTTGTAAATACTATTTTGTAATTAAAGCCTAGAAAAGCCATATTATTTTTTCACTTCTTCCAGTTCCCAGTTCTAAGTACATGTGTGTAGTGACGTGTTAGTGAAGTCCCCCATGTCGCGCGTTGCCAGTGTCGAGGCGGATTTTGACCACGTTACCATTCACTATTAAATACGGGAGAATATATTCCCGAGAAATACCGTAACGACACCTGGGTAGCGGTGCGACACAACTTTGCAAGTAAGTCAGCCTGCTCATTGCCGTAGATATGACAATGACCAGGCACCCAGATCAGCGTGAAAGACTTGTTGCAATTTATTAACGATGCTGCTCTGGATCTCATGCGAGTCCATAGTGCAAGATGCAATTGCCTGAAGGGCTGATTTTGAATCGGAAAATATGACAGATGAGTCATGCCGAGTATTTATAGCACAGTCTATGGCTTTCTCGATAGCAAAAAGTTCAGAGGTAAACACAGATGAATGACTCGGCAACTGTTACCTGAGGGAACGTTCAGTCCACCACACACTAGCGCCCACACATTCACTCAACTTGGAGCCATTGATGTATAATTGGTGGGACCCCAAGTGGCGAACAAGGATGTTACAAAACAAGTGGTGGACCTCCGTCTCCAGCGTCTTGATCTTTGGTGCTGGGAGCCATGATACCTCCACGGTAAAGCTGGGTGGCTCCCAAGGCGCTATATATTTAGACACCAACTTGTCACAGTCACAGAGATCCACACCAAGCTTCTGAGTCAGTAAGTGGAGGCGAACGGCAAGTGACCGATGAACCCCCTACATAAGATGGTGGTATTGACGCGGGGGGGGTACAGGCCACGTTGCCGATATTACTTTTCCTATGTGTCTTTAGTCCATAGGACAAGGCCAGATGGTTACGGCAAATACGGAGGGGAGGCTCATTCGTCTCCACTTCCATTAAATCTACTCGGGTACCCCAGACGGGACTTATACACCATTAATATAGATTTTCTGTCGGCACCCCATGTGACACCCGCTAGGTACCTGAGGACATTTAACAGTTTATCACAGCGAGCAAGCAGATTATTAACATACAGTTTAAAATTCAATTTGCAATGAAAGTGGAGGCCCAAAAACTTTACAGAATTTTGAAAAGGTACCACTTGATTATCCAAAAATAAACGCAAATCGGGGACGTTACAATGTGTGAACACTACAGCAGCACACTTAGGGACGGAAAACTTAAATCCCCACTGCAAGGCCCATTGGTGGACGGAGTCAAGGGCTGCTCAAATCCGCCCAGCCAAAAATTGTGCATTACGGGAAGAGTGCCATATTGCACAATCGTTAGTGTAGAGAGAGTATTTAAGATTCCTTGGAATGGGAGCTGATGACAGAATATCATTGATCATAATACTAAATAAGGTGGGACTAAGAACACTTCCCTGAGGCATCCCGTTTTCCTGGATAAATGTATCCGATATTACATTATGGGGCAGTTTGGCAGAGAAAGTTCTGTCCCTTAAGAAACTGGGAATAAAAGTAGGCAAATTACCTCTTAAACCATATGCATAGAGCTTCATTAGTATACCGTGGCGCCATGTCATGTTGTAGGCTTTATGGATGTCCAAGAACACTCCTATTATGAATTCTTTATTGGCAATTGCCTCTGCAATACAGTGCCCCAAATTCATTAAATGATCTAGTGAACTTCTGTACTTAGAGAAGCCACATTGTTGATCAATTAACAAATTCTTCGAGCATAAAACAAAAAGAAACCTATTGTCAACCATTTGTTCCATGACCTTACATTTACAAGAAGTCAACACAATAGGACGAAATTAATTGGGATTCATAAGATGACCAGCCTCTTTGGGTGTGGGTATGATGTGAGTAAAGTGACATGAGTTTGGGAACGTTCGAGACGCCCATATCTCACTGTACAATGCCAACATCTTAATCAGGTTGTCCTGATTAAAATACTGGATCATACAGTACGTGATGGTGTCTGGTCAATAGATGGTGTCTTTACAGGATTTAAGGGCAAGGAGCAGTTCATCTAGCGTAAACTCTTGGTTGTAAGGAGAGTCTACGTCTTCTGTGACAAAGTCTGACACCTGTCACTCAGCCGTGCGTTGATGATGTTAGAAATGCGGATCATAATTGACTGTGCTACTTACATGCGAGAAACTCCTGGTGAGGATATTAGTAGTGTCCACGGGATCGTCACAGATGTTATTATTAACCCGCGGGGTGGTAACAGGGATGTACAGACCTTTATTATTTAATATTCTTGTAGTGGACCAGACTTTACTGAGTGGAGCAGTGCGATTCACCGTGGACACAAAATTCCGCCAAGAGTCACGTTTGGCCCTTATTATTCTCATTGCCTCAGCCCATGCCTGTCTGTATGCAATGAAATTTTCCTCAGTAGGCTGACTATCAAAAATCCTGCATCTCCTATTGCATTTCCTTAATGCTTGTCGGTAATCCAGCATCCACCAATGTGCTCTGTGATTCGCATGAACTGTAAAAGTCTTGGGAATAGCAGCCTCAGCTGCGAGTATTATGGAATTGGCTAGATTTTCAACCTTAACATCTATGGTCTCCCCAGATATATCTAAACTGCCGATCCTTGAGAAGGATCCTTAGCCTGCTTCTTATAGTTAAATTTTGGAGATGGAGGGTCTGAAACAATGTCGCGTGTATATGAAAAACAGATGGGTAAATGATTACTTCCCAAGGAGTCATCATAAGGATCCCACGAGAAATCTTGATGTATACCTGGGGGGACCAGAGATAAGTCAGCAGCCAAAAAGTTACCAGTACAATCATCTATAAGAGTGGCTCTACCATCATTCAGAAGACAGAGGTTGGACTATAGTATTAGGGTCGGCTGCTTGCTCGCCACGACCATCGATCCTCAAGCTACCCCACTGTTAGTGATGGGCATTAAAATCGCCCAACACTAGCTTATTCCCTGGAAGATGTTCAGATAGTGAATTCAAAGCATTATTATCAATAGGGCCAAGTGGTGGACAGTACAGAGAGTAAGTAGACAGACACGTGTTATTAAATTTTACTCTGCACGAAACGGCTTCCAGAGTAGAATTTTGAACTACTTCCGTTTGTGGGTGTGATTTGTGTGTGTATATGGCAACTCCATGACTTTCATATATTCTATACGAGTGGTAGTGTTTGGACTGTGGAGGACCAAGGTGATCCACCAAGCATGTCTCCTGTAAACAGATAACGTCTGGCTTGTGTATAGAAAGCAAAATTGCTATATTGTGTAATTTATTCCCAAGAGTCCTACAATTTCACTGTAACACCGTGAATGTGGCGGTTTAAGATTTACGAGGGTGACCAGTGCTCTTAGTTTTTTTATGCCGCCCGCCAACAGGCGAGCAACTACAGGGAGACCTATCCCAGTGCTTGCTGACGGAAACCTCCATATTTTCGTCAATAACTAGGCTCCCAGACTCCACTGAGGAAGAGCTACTGTTTCTCTCCCTCGCTGGACCAAGAGCAGGAAGGACATGGGGACGTGACTGTATCGTGAGGGTGATCAAATTAATCTTATCTGACTTGTCAGACTCCGGTTTTGGGTGCACCGACTGTGACGGAGCTGCGGCAGCCTGAGATTATGATGTAGCAACAGGGATGTCGTAAGAGAGTTGGAACGTACAAAAGGGTAAGACTGAGAGGTAGTGCGCGTGGCACGAGGAGAGAAGGTAAGGTCAGTCTGTGTCTCCGCAGTGCACATCACGGGGCGGGACACAACCTCCAATGCATAGGAGAAATTAGATTTGGGAGTTGCATGCAACTCCTTCACCTTCTTCCTAGCATTGCGGTAGGAAATGCCCTCAGTCGCCTTCATTGTGCAGACCTCTTTCTCCTCCTTCCAGGGAGGAGAAGGACAACCCCTCGAGGAAGTGGAGTGAGCGTCCTTGCAGTGAAAGCAACACTCAGTCTCGGATGTACAGTGGTCAGCAGAGTGACCTACGGCTGTGCACCTGCCACACATCAGGTTGGAAGCTTGACATGTCTTTTCATGATGCCCGTAAATCTGGCATTTTGAGTGACGAAGGGGCTTGGGAGTGTACGGTCTCACATTGCCAATTTCATATCCTACTTTCACATTAGTAGGAAGAGGTACTTTTCCGAAAGTCAAGATTACTGTGGCTGTCTTCGTCCTTTTGCCTTCCTGGAAACGAGCTATAAACCTGGCATCAATTACATCTTGCTGAGCAAGTTCACGGATGGTGTCGTCCTCTTCCATAACCATGAGATCCTTGCAGGTGATAACACCTTTGCAGGAATTCATGAAATGAGGGATCCTCGGCTCAGCATTATAACGCTGAAGTTTGCTCAGCTTCGTCAAATCCTTAACCTGGGATGCGTTTACTGTCTTTTTGAGATCTCCGCTAGAAGTTTCTTCACCTGTTCTACGTCTCCTGCACATCCATCAATCACTTCCTTGATAATGAAAGGATTAAGGCTGGACAGGGGAGTAGAACCAACCGCGTGTAAAGGCGTTTTTTACAATAATGTCTAGCGGGGTGTGTGTCTGAGGCCATTCAGTCTCGGGGCAGTCTGTCCGTGAAACAGTCGGGGGTCGGTTAGGACTACCTAGGGGCGTCGGCCATAAGGACCACTTTCCCCTCGCGGGGGAAGTGGGAAGAAAGAGAAAAATAAGCAAGGGACAAACAAACTTGAGCGAAACATCTAAGGCTAAGATTGCCCTCTCAGACCACTCCAGGGAGGCCCGACCTTGTTGATTCACGCCCCAGAGCGATAAGTGGGGGGGACCATCCGTGGGCGAGTAAGCAAAGGTAATCTCAGTAAATAGATATAGACACCTACTATATCTCTATCAAGAGTAGGGAGGAATATTAGAACTAGCTAACTTAACTTTATTGGCGCTATGTACAGAACTAGTGCCGGTGAGGCAGCCCTAGAACGGTAGAGGAGAGATCAGCGAAATACATGTCTGCGCTCTCCATGACCAAGCATCAAAGTCCCCTCTCCATTTGATTTCAGTCTGCACGCATATGTATACTTTTGCATCTTCATTCATCTTTCCACTCTCATTTTCCTTCGCTTCATCATCCAAACCTCTCACATTCCAAAGTTACCATCCTTAACTTGTCGTTTGTCTGGTATTTGGCCGTCAACTGATGGTCCGTTTGAGTTCGAGGCTTTGTATTTGTTTCTTAGGTCTGCTGTGTGTACTAACCCTTCAACCCACTTCGTCAATTTGACCCGTCGAAAATACGTTCTTACAAATATTTAAAACATCTGTGGTTGGAAGCTGCGATGGATTTTGTTTGTCAGGGCTAACAGGCACGACAGAATCATCCCTACATTCAGTGCATACGGTAGAGTGTCTACCGACATTATGATTAAATGCTAGTAATATTTGTTGATCGTAAACAGTGATAAGCATCCATAATTACTACTTTCCCGGAGACATATTAGTCACATCTACTAAGGATGACACTTTAGCCCCACCTAAGGAATATCGGTCAGTGTTCAGACAGTGAGTTAGTTTTTACTTCTATTTAGTCCCACCCTTTTGCTACAGTGACGTCTGCTGTACTTCATTTATGCTGCCGCAAGATGACTTAATTAATCTTATGTGGGATTAAAAACATTATGAACCCTTCCGCTACACTGCCTCCTCCAAACTGAATTAAATCGTGTGGAGGCAGAAATAATATACCCAAACAAAACCTCATCATATTGTTAGGTATATCTTTGGCTGCGGTGATTTTCCGTGCAATTAATTAAATAGTTTATCAGAAGCTGAAACTATAATACGGAAGTCTGCATAGTTGGTCAAAACGATAATCATGATGGCAAATGTAAAGGTATAAATATGCAGTCTTACATAAATCAAACTGCAGGAAGTAATGAATGTGACTGCAGACCAATACACCGACAACTGCGACTTCCGCCCATAAATGTCCACTTTAAGCACCACTGGCAATGTTACCGGTTAAGTACTGAGGGGTCCGGGTTCCTGCCTTCCTCCCCCAAGCTACTTCCTTAACATACAATGTTCAGCTCAGCTGCATTATTGCTGTTCTTGTCTGACAGTTTTATTCAACCTAGAAATGGCTTCCCGTCCTCTAATCCTGAGGAATAGTGACTCATATTCTCTTTGTCACAGAAAATTTCGTAGCGCTTCTTCATGAGCGACACATTTTGCGCAGTACATCCTAACTTTCTTTAACATATATTATTGATATCGCCATTTTATTATCGAAATTCATACATACATGCATACACACATACACATAAGATATCAAGAAATATTAAGGCAAATTAAAATCAAGAGGGTAAAGGTACTCCACTTATAGACTATGGAATTAACACATAATCTGTGACTTCAGTGATACGTGTAGTTTATAATTCTATATAATACATCCGTGTTTAGGAAGGTTCTGTACAAAGGATTAGTTAGAACTATTTCAAGTATTATAAATTTTTCAGGAAAAGCAGTTAAGAGAATAATTTGTGAAAAAACATTTATTATTATACTTTCAATTATCCTCGTGATAATTCACTTGAATTCATAGTGCATTTCAGACAGTACCACACTACGGTACAATAGGTTCTCCAATGAATCGTCAAACATTCCCGTACTCTTTTCTCATCCTTCCATACTTGCCTATTTCCATATGCACATCTTTTTCTGCTTGTCTCTTTCCCCATATTTGCTTAATTTATACTGAAATATCACATCATTTTAATATTAATATCAAAGTATTACATTCGATTTAGAGGAGAAGTATTTCAAGAATACTTCAGGTGTTTGCTGTGAGACAGGTATGTGAAAAGTATTTAATGAAAGGTAAGGATGTGTTGTGGGCGTTCATGTATTAAGAGAAAGCGTATGATGGAACTGATATGGAGGCTTTGTGGACTGTTTTAAGATTTATGCACGTGATGGTAGGTTGCTAAAAGGAGTGAAAAGTTTTTATATAAATAGTATTGTGTGTGTAAGAGTGGGTAATACTGTGAGTGATTGGTTTCCCGTGAGAGTGGGGCTGCAGCAGGGATGTGTGATGTCGCCTTGGTTGTTTAATATATTATATGAATGGTGTTGTAAGGGAGGTGAATCTAAGAGTGTTAGGTGGAGGTCTGAGTCTTGTCAACGCTGATGGTACAGAGTGGAATCTGAATCAGCTTCTGTTTGCAGATGATACTGCACTGGTGGCTGATTCAGAGGAGAGATTGAGACAGTTGGTAGAGGAGTTTGGAAGGGTGCATGAAAGGAGGAAATTGAAAGTAAATGAGAATAAGAGTAAAGTGATGAAGTGTACGAGATTGGTAGATGGTAGGAGGATGAATATAGTTTTGAATGGTGAGTTGCTTGAGGAGGTAGAGTGTTTTAAGTATTCAGGATCACACGTTGCTATGGATGGAAGAATGGATGCAGAAGTGAAGTTTAGAATGAATGAAGTAGCAAAGGTGCTGGGAGGAATGAAAAAAGTGTTTAGATGTCGTTCACTTAGAATGATTATAAAAGAGATGGCTGTATGAGGGTGTTGTTGTACCGACTGCGTTATATGGGGCTGAAACATGGAAAATGGGTGTAGCAGAGAAGAAAAGTTTGAATATAATGGAGATTAGATGTTTGAGAAGTATGTGTGGAGTGACGCGTATGGATCGAATGAGAAAGAAGTGCGACGGAGAACTGGAGTTGTGCTGGAGATGGCTGATTTAGTTGAGCAGAGGGTGTTGCGGTGGATTGAGCATATGCAGAGAATGGATGAAGAGCAATTGTAGGAAAAGATATCTGGGTCTGATGTGAGAGGTGTTAGGCTGAGAGGAAGACCACGAATAGGATGGATGGACAGTGTGAAGAGTGCATTGGATGCGAGAGGGATGTCTGTTGAGCAAAGGAGAGTGGCTGCGTGTGATAGGAATGATTGGAGAGAAATTGTGAATGAATAAATGATGACGCAACCTGAGGAGATATTCTCCCGCATTTGGTCTGATCAGTTGATCAGGTCAGGTGCAGCTAAGGGGATGGGTCCATTATGATGCGGCAGGGGTATATCACACCTCTGCTGTCGGACCCTACTGTGGATGTCACTCATGCGGTGTGGTGCGGTGAAGATCTGTCCCTTCTCCCCTTGGGGCTAAGATGCGAATGAATGTACTTGAGTGGATGTGTAAATTGAGAGTGTGTCGTCCTGTCTCGGCTACCTCCCTTTCCTTGGGCGAAGCAGCCTATGTATATAGA
>JAGKTI010040441.1:0-10404 GCA_018397915.1 Birgus latro
TATCTTCAGCTGATGTATTTTCAGCCATCACTGGCCTCAATACTAACAGGGCATATGGTCATGATGGGGTCCCTCCTGTTGTCCTCAAGAACTGTGCTTCTGTGTTTACACCCTGCCTAGGTAAACTCTTTCGCCTTTGTCTATCAACTTGTACGTTTCCTTCTTGCTGGAAGTTTGCTCTCATTCAGCCAGTCCCAAAGAAAGGTGACCATTCCCAATCCTCTAACTATCATCCAATTGCTTTAACATCCTGTGTTTCAAGTGTTCGAGTCTATTCTTAACAGAACAATTTTAAGGGATCTTCTCTATCACAACCTTCTTTCTGATCATCAGTATGGGTTCTGTCAGGGACGCTCCACTGGCGATCTTCTCAACTACCTTTCAGACTCCTGGTCATCCTCCTTTCAGGACTTTGGTGAAAGATTTGCCATTGCGCTTGACATCTCAAAGGCTTTCAATCAAATCTGGCATAAATCTTTAATTTCTAAACTGCCCTCTTACGGTTTCTATCCTTCTATCTGTGCCTTCATCTCTAGCTTCCTTTCTGGTCGTTCTATAGCCGCTGTTGTAGACGGCCACTGTTCTCCTAGATCTATCAATAGTGGTGTTCCTCAGGGCTCTGTCCTATCACCAACTCTCTTCCTTTTATTCATCAATGACCTTCTAAGCTGTACATCTAACCCTATCCACTCATACCCTGATGATTCCACCCTTCACCTTTCCATTCGGTTCTCACAACGCCCATCTCAGCAGTTACTTCAACAAACAAGGGATGAGGCTATGGCACACCTAATGTCTGACTTGGCTCGTATCTCTGACTGGGGTAAAAATAATCTTGTTGTTTTTAATGCATCAAAGACTCAGTTCTTACACCTATCAACCCGACAAAACCTTCCACAGGAGTACCCGCTGATGTTTAATAATGTCCAGCTTGTTCCTACATCATCCTTGAACATGCTTGGGGTTTCATTCACTCGGGATTTATCTTGGAAAGAACATATTACATCTCGTGAAATCTGCTTCCAAGAGATTAGGTGTGCTAAGCCGACTCCGAACCTTCTTTACCCCTGCACAGATGTTAACTCTATACACGGGTTTTATTCGCCCCTGTTTGGAGTGCAACTCTCCTGTGTGAGGAGGATCCCCACATACAGCCCTTCTCAATAGGGTGGAGTCAAAGGCTTTTTGTCTCATTAACTCTCCTCCTCTTACTAGCTCCCTTCAACCTCTGTCTCTTTGCCGCACTGTTGCATCTTTATCTCTTTTCTATCGCTACTTCAATGGCCACTGTTCCTCTGAACTGTCTGCTTGCATCCCTCCACCTCTACGACGGGCACGTAGTACCCATCTAGCAACAACTTCTCATCTCTTTTCTGTCCAATTCTCTAATGCAAGAGTTAACCATTACTCCCAGTCCTTCATTTAAACAGCTGGTCAGCTCTGGAAATGTCTTCCTTTCTCTATTTCCTACTTCCTATGATCTCCAGTCTTTCAAACGCAGTGTGTCCTGGCATCTCAAAATTAACGGATCTTGAATTTGGCTCTCTTTTGTATTGATTTTGTTTATTCTTGGAAGGAACAGTTTGCGGGCCCATGGCCTTTGGTTCCTTCTTCCTTGCATAAAAAAAAATATATATATATATATATATATACAGGGTGATTCTCGAGTTTCTCCAGAAACTCTGGGAAATGCATGCTTATGCAATTCTAAGCATAAAATACTCTATAAGTATAGGTGTTTAATGTAATGGTTTACCAGTGGGGAAATTTTCAAATCTGACGGAAATTTTCAAATCTGACATGTTAATGGGAGGCGGCAAGGCTGGTGGCGGTCTTGCTGTGCTGCCAAGTTACTCAGTTTTCTTTTAAATTTTACAAGTTGTTCTCATTCTGAATGAAATTATTCTTTCATTAGTCATCAGGTAAGTAATTGGTCTACATAGAAAAGTATTTCACTTTAAAGTAACAAATAAATCTGCTACTGAAAGACTGAACATGGCAAAGATGCAATACCAGTGATACTCAGACTAGCTCAGACTGACAGTTCCCGCCAAGTGCTAGCGAGTGTGGTAGGCCTATTTATTCCAGGTACGGTTTCGCCCACATGACTCGCAGCCCATCTCCCGTCGTTGAGGACCTCCACCCAACCCGCGGCGGGACCAGTTCTCCGGCAGCTCTCCACCAGCCGAGGGGGTTTGGTCTGGTCTATCCACCCTGAGGATGTGGCCTTGATCCAGCCGACCTGGAGGTCGAGACCGACTATTCTCCTCCCGGATCGGGGCTTTTCCCTCGCCGTCGACCGTGACTGGGCCATCCCTCTTGGCTTTCCGTCTGCTGCTGGGGAGCTGGGCGAGTCCTTAGCCCTACACCATCCCACCATCCAGGGCAAGGGGGTTGAGGACAGCGTCGGGGCGGGTTCATCGATCTGCAGCTGTCGGTGCCTCCTCGATCGGCGCCACGTCGTCCATCCTGCTGCCCGTCCCGCCCTGTCCTCCTCGATCTTCGACCTGTGCAGCCGGCCACACCATCGTTCCGCCAGCCCTCGTCTTCTTCCCTGCCTTTGCTGCCTTCCTCGTCATTCTGTCTGCCTGCTGGTGCCCCGTTTTTCTTAAGTTTCTGCAGCGTGCTTCTGCGCGCCCTCTGACGGGCTCTTTGTTTGCCCGTGTCCCCACCTGTTGGGGCAAATATTCACACTCGCCCACATTTCGCTACAATGCCATTCACTTTTACAAACGTGGAGTATGCAGATATGATTTTTATCTATGGGTTCTGCAATAGCAACGCTGAAGCATCCACAAGAGAATATAGACGGAAATATCCAAACAGGAGCCCAGATGCAAAAGTGTCTTACCACGTCTACATTGAGAGGCAAGTTGAAGTATGACGCATAGTAGGAATGGTACATCAGCCCTAGCATCATTACAAGAAGAATTTCATCCCGACTTAGTGTTCCACAAGCGAAGGTATGGAGGAGATTAAAGTGGGAAGGTCTGTACCCATATCACACACAAGGTTAGCATCTATAACCCGGGGATTCTGCTCAACGACTTGATTGCAGTACTTGGCTAGCAGATCTTCCTCAGCTGTGCAAGTACGTTTTATACACTGATGAAGCCATATTTACCCGCAGTGGATCACATAATACTCATAATGCACATTGGTGGCCAAAAGAAAATCCCAAGGAAACAGTAAAACGGAACTTTCAACACCGATTTTCAGTTAATGTGTGGTGCGGTATGATTGACAACCTGACTGGACCTCATATCTTTGAAGGGAGGCTTACAGGAGATGTCTATGTTAATTTATTCAGAGATGAACTTCCCTTGTTACTTAAAGATGTGCCTCTGAAGACATGGCGACGTATCATTTTTCAACATGATGGCCGCCTCCCATTCATGTCTGTCAGATTTGCAAATTTCCCCACTTGTAAACCATTACATTAAACACCTATATTTATAGGGTATTTTATGCTTAGAATTGCATACGCTTGGTTCCCAGAGTTTCCGGAGAAACTCATGAATCACCCAGTATATGAGGGCTGTTCAAAAAGTATCCGACCGTTGGGCGAGAAAAATAGAATCATTCACCTGGCAGTCTGAAACCCTGTCAAAGTAGTCTCCCTGGGACTGCACACACATCTCCCAGCAATCCTGCCATTATTGGCAGCATTTCTGGAATGCATTTTAGGGAACGGAGTACAGCTGGGTCATCGCATTCCAAATTATGTCTTCTCATTACTCAAATCGGGTCCCTTTCAGCAGCATTTTCAGCTTGGAGAACAGCCAGAAACCACAAGGAACCATGTCGGGAGAGTAGGGAGCCTGACAAACCACAGGAGTGTTGTGTTTGGCCAAGAAAGTCTGAATCAGATGCAACAAATGAGTTGGTGCAGTGTCATGATGCAACTGCCAAGTTCCCGCTGCCCACAGGTCAGGTGTCTTGCGCCGCTCATTCCTTGCACCTGATTAAAACTTTCTTGGCCAAACACAACACTCCTGTATCTCCCTACATAGCTCCTTGTGATTTTTGGATGTTCACCAAGCTGAAAATGCTGCTGAAAGGGACCCGATTTGAGTAACGAGAAGACATAATTTGGAATGTGACGACCCAGCTGCACTCCATTCCCAAAAATGCATTCCAGAAATGCTTCCAATAATGGCGGGACTGCTGGGAGAAGTGTGTGCAGTCCCAAGGAGAATACTTTGACAGGGATCACAGTTTCAGACTGCCAGGTGAATAATTCCGTTTTTCCCAGACAAAGATCGGATACTTTTTGAACAGCCCTCGTGTATATATATATATATATATATATATATATATTACATCAGTGCCACTGTACTGCATCCATCAATCCATCCATCATCTTGACAGAAAAGATGAGATGACCGGCCTCACTCATCCCTGAATGGATTACGTGAGCAATAAACCCCAACCATCCCTTGGATATAAACTTGCACTGGCTCAATCCAACTGGAGTGCCTTCTTGAATCTTTTTACAATATGTTGGAAAACAGGCAAAGTACAAACTTGGCAAGACTGTGACTGTAGAATGCAACAGCGCCTTAGATGCAGGATAAGATCAAAAGAATAACAAATGCTACAGTGTAAAAACGAAAACTAAGCCAATAATTGTGGCCAGTTACCATTCATTTTATGGTTATAAAAGCACTAAGTATAAAAAAAAAAATAAAGTTAGTGGCTGAACGAGAGGAAAAGGCAGGACATTTTAGTTAGCTAATATCTAAATCAGCCAAGTTGGCAACACTTACCAGCTGACGAAAACGTCTCTCTCTCTCTCTCGTCACTACAAAGTTTAATACTATATTAAATTTTTCAAGAAAAAGTGATGGAAGCTGAAATTCTGGACTTTTGGCGAATTTTTTAAAATTCCTCCCAGACAAAGATTTTGACTCCTAAATGCAGGACATGTCCGGAAAAATCCGGACGTATGGCAATCCTATTATAATGGAACAACTGAGGGGAAAAGGAGGACGATATATCTGATAGTTGGTTACACAAAACGTCCGATTGGTACCTGCTCTACCTGACCCAGAGTAGGTATCGTATTAAGAAAAATGGTCCAGTAGGTACCCCACGTATTACAAATTAAAATAAGTCAGTAACTCGGTATTGTACAGGTTTGGCCTGTGTTCCTTGTTATACACTACAATTGATCAATATTCAATGCACAACTATATGCTGGCCCTCATTTCAACAGATAATGAAAAGAGGAAATACTGGGCCTGGTTTTGATCAATATTTCAATGCACAACTATATGTTGGCCCTCAGTTCAACAGATAATGAAAAGAGGAAATACTGGGCCTGGTTTTGGTATTTAACTAATTAGGTCGAATGCGCTTCCTACACCAGACCTTGGTTTGGTATACAACAAAAGTTGTCCAGCTGGTTGAATGAGTTCATTATATCCGAAGCTCAGTATAAACGGATCCGTCGATGCGAGGTCTCACATATGAAGTTATGTTATAAATTTATTATCTTAGCCACATTTTTGTCGTCCAAGCTGGAGCTTGGGATTCGAAGCGTGCCTTGAGGCGCTTGGTTTCTGTCCACAAAAACAGTCTAGGGGCTGGATTCACTAAACATTTACAGCGCCGGATCTCGTAACAGTGCCTAAAGATATGGTGCTGAGGCAGAATCAGTCATTCACTAAGCATGGGCGCGGCCATCTTGCACCAAGATCTGGCGCCTCAAGTTAAGCGCATAGTTGCCAACTTAGCGCTTTTCGCACTAGATCTAGCGCTTTTTCATCATGCTTAACGCCTTTTTTCGTGTATCGCGCCTTGGCGCATTTTTAGCGCTTTTTACCTATTCCAGCTCCAATTTTGGTGCCTTTTTCATGTTTTCCGGTCGTCAACGAGTCCTGACTCTTAGATAACTATTATTTTGATATTTTATTTTGATATTAATGAAAAAGAAGCAATAATATCAGAGACGACACTATTTTTGAAGTTTTGACGGGTGCAGTTCCTGTACAGTTTGTGGACGTGCCTTTAGACTCCCTTGAGGCTTAGCTTTGTCCAGTGCAGTTCCCGTCCACCCATACAACCGTGGATACCGTGCGGAAGACTGTGACTGTCTCGGTTATCGAAGGGGAGTAGGCTACACAGTAACAGTAGTAATTATACTAATTAAGTACGTTGTTCGTTCCCCTGTGGTGTGCACCACTCAAACATTTAAAATGAGCAACAAATACACACAACATTTTAGAAAAGAGTGGCTAAGTAACCTCAAGTATGAAAAGTGGTTGATGAAAATTGAGGGAGATGAAACGAAGTGTCTCTGTAAATACTGTCAGCTAAATTAAGTGATATTGAGAGACACAGAAATACAACAAAACACAAAAAAGCAGAAGAACCGTTCAGTGGCGAACGACAAACTTTAATTAATTTTGAATCAGTAAGTAACGATGTACGAGAAACTGAGGGTTGTGTGTCGCTTTTCGTAGCCGAATATTGCTCATTACGTGTGGTAGATCACTTAAGTGAGCTTTGCAAATCATGCTTCAAAGATAGCAAGGCATGCAAAAATCTCAGACTGAAGAGGTCGAAGTGTAGTGCTATTGTATGCAATGTGCTAGCCCCCCATTTCAGTGGTGACCTGAAAGCTGATATAGGTGACAGGAAATTCAGCCTGTTAATTGATGAAAGTAACGATATATCTGTTACGAAACTTTTGGACATTGTGATAAGGTACTATTCTGAGAGTAAGAGAAGGATTGTAGTTACTTTTTTAGATCTCGTTCAACTGACTGCATGTGATGCGGACGAAATATGTGATGCTGTGAAGAAATGTTTGCAAAATCATGGGCTACAGCTGCAAAGATTAATTGCTATCGGAACTGACTGCATCGGTCATGACGGGTATCAACAATGGTGTATATGCTAAACTGAAATGTGAGGTTCCCCATTTGAAATTAATCAGGTGCGTTTGTCATTCGTTACAGCTTGCGGTATCTCATGCTGCAGCTGAGTGCCTCCCTAGGAATTTAGATTTCATGATAAGGGAAACGTATAATTGGTTTTCTCACTTGGCAATTCGACAAGCTAAGTACGAGGAATTGTTTTCTGTGATAAATGATGGGCAGGCTCCTCTGAAGCTAATACAGCTAAGCCAAACACGCTGGATGTGTCAGCCATTGTCAGAATTTTCCAACAATGGGATGAACTTAAGACTCATTTTGAGATCGCAAGAAGAGATGAACGCTGTTTCATGGCTCAACTTCTTTACGAAATGTACAAGATCCAACTAAATTGCTTAATGACCTTGTTTCTCTTGTGGATTCTATTACCGCAAAGATTGTAATTCCTGGAAGGAAACTAAAACTTGGTGAATCGTTGCAGAACTACTTAGATCCCCATTCCTACTTAGGGTATGAATTTGAAAAGGAAATGAAGCAGTGCAAATTTCCCCAGAAAAGGGAAATTCATGAAAGATGCATACAGTTTGTCTTAGAACTTACACAACAGCTTTGCCAACGCTTACCAGATAATGTTGAAGTGCTAAAGAAAATGTCAATGCTGAGTGTAAATGAATGTCTAAACCAAATCAAGCCTGGAATACTAGAACTAGCACAGATGTTTGTTACTAGTGAAGAAATTTTGACACGCATAGATTTCCAATGGAAAAAACTTCACTACATATCATGGAATCATACCTCAAACACCCTAGACCTCTGGGCAGAAATTGCTTCTTACCGAGATGCATCGGGAGAAAATCCTTTTTGTGACCTTTCAGACTTGGCTTTGACTACTTAGCTTACCTCACTCAAATGCTGATGTCAAACGAGTGTTCAGTCACATGAACGTAGTGAAATCCAAACTTAGAAACAGGTTGAATCTCAAAAGTTTAAATGCAGTATTAACAATTAGATATGGGCTAAAACGACATGGATCTTCATGTCATAACTACAAATTGCCTCAGGAAGTACTGAAGAAAATTGGTACCTTGAGAGTATACGAATCGGAATCAACAAAGCAGCAACCAGGAACATCTAAAGATGAAGCTACTCTGTACAGCGAAGATGAAATTGGTGATTGGGAGTTGGCAGATTTAGAGTAATGGTGAGTAGTCTGGTTTAAAGATATTCATTTGCATATTATTTTCCTTAGAGACGTGAAAAATTCTTAATATGTTATGTTACATGTGTCCTGGTGAGTTTAGCGCTTTTTTTAGCGCTTTTTGAGGGTGAATCTAGTGCCATGCTAAATTTTCAGTTGGCAACTCTGGTTAAGCGCTTGGGGGACATACCTTAACCTACATCACAACCCGGAATCAGCATGTTTATCAAGTATGCGACCTCTTGGACTATCGATTGCCTTTGGCTCTCTTCACTTCTAATCAACGTCATAAAGGAAGAAATTGAACAGACAGGAAAATAAAAGATGTGCCATATTCGTTTTTTGTGCAGCTAAGAACTCTAGCAATACTTACTTCTTTGCAAGGTAATATGAATGTGTCCAAAATAAACATGCTACCGGGAAAGCCTGGAGCCACTCGAGCAGTCAGCTGCTGATGTTTACGGCAGTATGTGTGTATTTTGCTCGTCGACATTTACGTCGAAAGAGAAGGTTCAGAGACCCATTAGACCCCCTCCATGTGCTTGATGAGCATTTGCTACGGTATTAAAGGTTTCCACGACATGAAATCAGGCTTGGCATTTCATGGGCTGACGATGGATGTGCCAAGCAGTGACAGTTTGATATACTAAGGTGATTAAATTTATATGAGGAAAATAATATTTCAGACATGGCACTAGAATTAAGGTGTTCAATAGACCTAACAAACATTACCTAAACAAAGCCTATGCGATACAGACCATTTCATGCATCAGTATACTGGATAAGGTAAGAAGGGAAATCAAAAGGATTGAATTCTTTAACAATATGAATGCACAGCCTAATACCAAAGCGAAATTATTACTGATTGATGAGATCAACTTTAACCTCTGGCATATAGAAAATTTTTCTACGGTAATTGCTTACAATACCAAACGGTTCTTAGTCATCAATGCCAAAAGCACAACCCCACCTCTCTCCCCCCAAAAAATGAAAATGACTTCCTTGTTTTAGACTTTTATGATCAAGCTAACCTAAGTGTTAGAGTCAAACCCTACCTCTGCCAGTAAAGCCTCATGAATGGGTCAAGTTTGTTTGATATGGTAGTTTAGAAAAAACAGTTAACATCCTCACTGGCACTATCTAGCTAACAACAGGTATACCTGTATGCATTTTTGTTTTAAATACTTAACGAGTTTTCTTTGCCTCCGTCATTGCCTTGACTGCCTTCCCCATAACTTACCTAAAATCACGAGATTTCCTCCTCACTTCACTGCTCTCCCTTTTCACTCTGCTAACGCTATTCACCCTATAGGTAATACTTACCCATGCTAGCATCTTCGCTTTCTTTGTAATGTTTGTGTCTAGTGAGGAAAAAATAATTGTTTTGTCTTGGAGACTTCAGTAATCAAAACTAAGAGGGTAAATATTTCCTTTATTTCCGTTTTTTTTTTTTTTTTTAGTTCGAGTGTTTTGAGGCCCCATTTGTTGTGAAATGAATAATAACCGACACATCTGATCGGAAATGTTAGTAATGGTGGAAGGGACCGGCCTACTGAAAGTGTTTAACTAAACCTAACTTAACTGTAACTAATAATTTAATCTACCCTAACCTAACCTAACCCAACTCAGCCTAGCCTAGCCTAACCTACCCTAACCCACCCTAACCCAGCATCCAAATGGGAATTTGGGAAATGAAATCCACTTTTCAGTATGTTGAGCAAGATTCGGTAATATTTGCCCACAATACGATATGATAGCACAAATCCACTGGGTATGGTAAGATTTCCCCCTAAAGAAACAATAAAGGAAATAAATGCCAGAAAGAGTTCGTCACTTGAAAAGTTTGGACGTCTCTTGTTCTTTTGGAGTGAATTTCTATTTCCATTATTTATATCGCAAAAAGAAAATATGCCGAGTTTATGGTATTCCTCCTGTTGTGTGTTGTGCACGTTCTCGCCCCAACGCTTGTGTTTACATTAGGGAGAAACAGCTGATATGAGGGTTCGCTCCGTGATTGGTTGAGCGTGACAAAGCATCACTTGCAAGATTCTCTGTCATTGGCTGAGCAGAAATCAGCTGATGACGGTCGATTTAAGGCACGTACAACTTACGACAGGGGTACGGTGCCGTAAAAAAATTTAGCGAATACCGAACTCGGGTGATAGATACGACGCCGCAGGAGTGCGTAATCTGAGGTGCCATATCTTGCTCAGGCACCTCAAATTACGACCTTGTTAGTGAACCCAGCCTGGGTGGTAACCCAAATTTTGGCGCCTGGTGGTTTAGTGGGTAATTACGGCACTCCAATCGGATTGAGCCAGTGAA
>JAGKTI010040442.1:0-10404 GCA_018397915.1 Birgus latro
ACACACACACACACACACACACACACACACACACACACACACACACATTCACAACAAATATACCCCTGTTGTATGTATGTCAGCATGTATGTGTGAGAAATGTGTTTGTGTTGCTTGTGTGTGTGTGTGTGTGTGTGTGTGTGTGTGTGTGTGTGTGTGTGTGTGCAAGTATAGTCCTGGACAAAAGGTGTGTCCCACTCTCTTTATATTGTGTGTGTCTGGGATGCACGTTTCTGCGCGGCATGTCAGAGTAGCGTGGGCGGGTGTGAGGGGTGTAGGCGGGTTGAATGGTTGGGAGGTCGGGCAGAGGAGAGTGTGAAATTCAAAGAGAGGATAATCTCTGCTCGGATTCCCGTATTCAGGGCGTAGTGAGTTACTATATATAGATAATGCTGCATCCAGGAACGCTGAAGATTGCGATATTAATTTGTCTCAGTGTGGAGAAAACATTTGAAAGTCTTTAAAGATGAAGTGTATACCAAGAGGAATGCCAATAACTACACGAAATTCCACCATGCCATACGCGAAATTATGATCCAAAGAGCATTAAAACTACATTCCCATAGGATAATTTCACAAAATTCTGAATGCCATATTGAAACCAGGCACACTCTGCTGATCGTTTAATGTCGGAACACACGAATAAACACTAAATTTTGAGATCGATAAGGATGATAGGATGTTTGATTGGATCTGTACAGAAAAGCCGCCAAGAAGCTGCTAGTGGCTGCCAATATCATTTCTGGTTGTTAATTGTATTTTAGATTTGACCGTGCACTGATGGGTGAAATACTGTGATTATTTTTCAGGCCCTGTTTCTTGCAAAGGGCAATATTTTTATTTACCTCCCACACACTTGCCAGTTGCAACGCATTAACCAAGCCATTCATATGAATATCGGTAGCCTGTATGTCATATCTTTGCTCACAACGTCTTTCCACCAAGACAACAACGAATATACTACTATATCTTCATTTTAAATTGCCATGTTTCTTAATATGGTTGAAATTATTCACACGCTGAAGTGTCTGATGTAAAAAACACGGAAACGTTCCATGTCTATTCATAACCGAGGACTGCTCATGGCCGCTAGAAGCTTTTGTTATCTTCACATAATTTAGTATAATTCAGTGAGCATAAAATTTTTGATATGATAATCACGAAATAGGCGAAAAGTGCGCACAGCGTTTGCAGCCTCAGTGCGGCTAAATACCACAAAATCACCCCTTCATTTGTTGGTCACCCACTAACGAGTTATGCCAAATTTTGTGTTAATCACATCACACATTTGCTTTAGTTACCCTTCACACACACACACACACACACACACACACACACACACACACACACACAAACGCGCGCGTTGATCAAAATATAAAGCTTCTTCTTGTTCTCCAAGCGCGGGTGTAATATTAAGTGTCGAGTGATATGAGAGACAAAGCAGTACAGGACAACACAACAGTGTGAAGGTGAAACGATGATGAAGCAGGTCAAGTAAGGAAAATGAGGAGGGAGTCCAACAGAGAGAGGAAACCGTGTCTCTTAATTAGCAACAATCATCAGGATAATTATATACAAATGGGCTGCATATTAATCAGGGCGACACTGAGTTTGTGATGTGTCCACACTATTGCACCGAATTATTGCAACCCCCTTCGCAGCGGAATTACCTTTTGACATTCATAAGAGCCAGTGGCCACTCGCTACGTATGTTATGATCATGATGCTACTCAGTAATGGTCTGACACGCGTATACGCGGATTTTGCTTTTTAAAACAGCCGAGTAATGCTGGACGAAACGCTGCATGTATAAAACTTACACTGCCGTCAATAACGAAAGCCGTAGTAATGAAATGGATATTACATGCCTACTGCCTCACAGCAATGGCCGGGCGTCACTATCACAGTAATAAATTTCACGAACTACTGCCCCATATATACCACTGACGACACTCACTTCACTGCTGTTCAGATAAAGTTTTCGTTGGCTAGCACAGGTATGTTTGGCAAAACAAAGGATTGCTAATTTTTTCAGTATGTCAGCGTGACTGAAGGAAATCGTAAACACTGTAAAAGACAGAACTTTATTCTTGGTTGTATTTAGTTTAATCTTTGTTTATATATAATTTCCAAATTCTTTATCCTATTCCACCGTTTTGTAAATAAATCAGTCAAGAGTGTACTTAAAGAAACAGCGTAACTGTGTTGCATGGTTTAAGTGGATGAGTTGATACAGATCCAATGTATGATATCATGGAGCGTTGTGCACCTGAGCCTACTATACTGTAGTCCTTGAAAGTGCACCTCATCATGCGCAGATCTTTGTTCTAAAGTAAGGACCCACTTGCTTCCAATATCAACTAACAGACGAAAGCTGAAAATGGTTATTGCGAATTTCTTTGTTATGCGATCCGGAAGGCGCGTCTGCATATGAGCAAATGTGTTTTCAAGAGTAATTACCAATTATTTTCAACGTTGGTACAATGACCAAGAATTCTTATACTGTAGTAATTTATATCTCTGGCTTATAGGTTTCTTTCACCATGTCTATACTTGCTCGTGTAGGCCTATATACAGTGAGGGTCAAAATTGGACAGTGCAGAATGCTCGAAGAAGAATTGTTGTGCTGTTCTAAGTACAAGTTAACATTAAAAAAAAAAAAGTTGCTCTTATGAACACTAGAAAATTCATTCACAATCCATTATAAACCTACAAATTTACAATACTCTTCCTTCTCTGGCTTAAGGCAATGAAATCACCGTGTGTCCCCTCTCTGGCCTATTAAGTAAATTATGAATAGTTGAACAGTAGTATTCCGTTATTCTGCTGTTTAATAAAGAGATAATTGGCTAAAACGGAATGCATATATCTAGCAGGTAAGATCAAATAGACAATAGGTGAAAAGATACCAGGAGAGATTGTATAAAAGAGTAGTGTGAAGAAGGTTTGCTAATGAGTAAGACAGAAATGTCTGAAGGTTCTTCCTCATCAACCGGTGTGTTATACCTTGCGATGTGCTCCCAGGGCGAGGCTGGGCGTGTGTGTGGACCAGGGGGTCAGTGGGAGGGCGGAAAGGAACTAGGCTGGACCAACTACTCTGCCTGCCTCCCAGGCAACACCACCGTCACTACCTACACAGTTATGGAGGTATGTACTGTATATATCATTATATAAATATACATAAATAATGTGTGTGTGTGTGTGTGTGTGTGTGTGTGTGTGTGTGTGTTCATCAGTCATTTAGCCTGAACCTCATTTGCAATTACATCACGCGTGCAATTAAGCTAACTTTTGGGGTGATAGTGTGAGCAAACTGTTCCATAAATATTGTGTGAAAGTCAACTACTGAATGCAGTAGGAGAGCTTTTATGGTGTTAGTGAAGTACAATAACTGCAGTAATAAATGCAGTCTCAGATCCAGGGGGGGGAGGGGTTCTGGGGGTGTCATGGAACCCTTCTTTGATCATTCACTTTCCAAACATTTACGCACTTCCTCAAACACGAATGAGATATAACGATAAAGGACGACGTGGCTTGGAAGGCACAAGCATTCATATTTTCTGGTAATAAATCTTCAGTCATATTATTGGTGTACTGATACATCAGCCAGGACATCAGAATGCGCCATTTTACTCTATATATCAGGAAGAAGTTCTCGGATCCCCTACACCTCCCACGACGCATGTTACGAAAGTGCGGCTGACGTCTCTGAACTTTCCTCTGATTTTTTTTTCTTGGTCCGCCGCTGAACTGGATGTGTGAGTGAATGATTTAGTACTGAATGTGACAAGGAAGTGTGATGTCTGCCTGGTTGGGAAAGTGGTGAAATCATGAAAGCCGTCTAAACAAAAGTTGCCGAGACGGTAATGAATCAAATATGAATGGTGTGAGGTGGAATATTTATTGTTTGTTATATGCAGATGAGACAAGGTTAATTGCTCAGGGTGGAAAGAGTCTTAGAGTTCAAGGTTTTTGTGTCTGAATGCACAAGACCTCAAGGAATTTTCATCTAAGAAAAACAATATTTACTGAGAAAGACAGAGACTTACGGTGTAGTGAACTGAGAGACAGAGAATGGAAGTGGTGGTACGCCATTGCAATAACAGAAAAGAGGTAAATCCATGGAGTAAGTAGCAAATCGACTGAACCAGTGGAATGAAATGGCTGGTACTGTGAAGAAGTGATCGATACGGAACAGAGACCTGACTACAAAAGGTTAAATAGAAATGCTTGAAGTTGTGGTAGTAGTCTCACTGGTGAATGGGTGTGGTACCCTGAAATGACGTGAGTATTTAGAATAAACCATAAATAAATACAGTAATGACTGTTAAGGAGTGCGCATTATGTGTGTAGGGTAGAAAGGATTAGAAATAAAAAGACTAAGGACGTCTATCAGTGTGCTGGGATGATACAGTCGTACTGATAGGACGGATAAGAAGAGGAGCGTGAAAGGCTGTACCTAGTGGGTGGCAGAAGAGGCAGCTGCGTGGGTGCTATGGAAAGGGTGGTAGCTTTATTATTATTTTTTTTTAAAGATACCGAAAGGAAAAGACTGCTCAAGCGAAAAAGCCTGTCGTCTTGTTACAGTGGATATGTTCATTCACAATGTTCTTTTCATATTACTGGTATTACTGTTAACGCTTTTAAAGTGTCAATATAACATTGTGTTGGAAGTGGCTCTTCATCTGCAGGATATGGACTTGAAGCAGAAGAAATTTCAGTAAACTGACTTTATCCTCTTTACTCCTGTGACTTTTTTTTTACAGTTAATTCGTGTCACTTCTAGATGACTTGGTTCAACACGAGAAGGATTTCTGGTACTGAAAGGGTTAAAGAAGTCTGCACCTAACCCTTCCAGATGGAGAATGTCTCGTAGGCTAAATAAAACTGTTTGGAAGTATCAAAAATAAAATTAAAAATGGATCATCGGAGTGAAGGAATGAAGCGGACTACCAGGCCTAATGCAATGGTTTCTCTTTCGCTGCAGGAGTGGTTGCCGACGATCAAGCGAATGTCAGTGGTGGGTTACAGTGTCTCCCTGGCCACACTCCTCATCTCCTTCACCATCCTGGCATCGCTCAGGTGGGTCGCCATCATTATCCCCCTCAGGAGCGTCCATGTCCCTTCACCAACATTATTAACATGACGTATTTTGAGTTTTTCTTAACTTCAAAATATTAAACAGGGTGACTCATATACAAGGCTCCTCTTCCACTCCACTTGGCGATTTCTCGTGTGTTGCGGAGGCGGCCCAGCAACGTTGCCCTTGTCTAAACTGCATCGTATATTAATGTTTCTGCTTCCACTGCTACACCCACGCCCACACCAGCAGACTGAGCCTTCCCCACAACACATGAGATACCATGAGGCGAGTTTCCAGTGAAGCGCCATTATGAACCACACTGAATTTAGCTTGGGCAAGACTTTTCTAACAGGACGGGTTAGCTATAGGCCGCATTACCTCCTTCACCTCCAATGACCCCTTAAGTGGAACAAAATCGTCTGGTGGTTGCTTGGAGTCGATGATGCCAGTATTATCGCTGAGGCTCCTCTAACTCACTCTCAGTTGAATAAAATCATGGCGTTAACTAGAATAAACCGGATAAAATACCAGAGTTGAGCCGACCATGAGAGGGTAATATTCTCATCTACTGTACTGTAAGCTCTAGTGCCTTATTCTCAAGGGCGTAACAGACACCCAAGCACGTCGCCCTAAGTGATATTACTATTGCATATTTTACTTTCCCACAATTTATAATGGTTTTTTCCAGGCTCACAGGGCAAAGTTAAATGTTCACCTCTTAGACCAATTGATGGACTAGGATATTGCGCTGCTTTATCGCCGATTTTTGTTGCCAATATACGTACTTGACGCAGGTAAATCTTTTAATGAAAATGTTAGTAATGGTTTTTTAAGATCAATATGCAAAAGAAAGTAATGTACAACTTACACCTGAATGCAGTACCTTGTTTTGAAAGGAATGTTTAGTGGAAATGATGCTCTCTTCGAAATTTTGATGAGGAGGGGAGAACAGAATATATTATCCCATCTTCTACTACTTCCCCTGCCACCATCCTCTAACCCGGCCATGTCCTTCCTTACACAGCCTTCATTTCCCTCTCTCACATCAGCACCATATTTGCATTCTGAATCCGAATCTTGCATCCCAGCCGTTTCCCTAATACTGTTCTGCTCTTAAACTCTATATCCATCCTCTCTTCTTTTAACAATAGTTTCCCCATAAACTCGTTAGCAATTAAATCGACCACCATCACCATTTATTTCCTTTCATGAAACTTTCTATTCTGGCACCCACGGCCTCTCCCACATGTAATCATCGGGCAGTAACTCAGTTGGTCCCACTGGGCGATACTAACGAGAAAACTTGGTGACAAGTCAGTTCCATTAACTTACTTTCTTCCTCGAGAATTTAGCTGCTTTGGTTTTCCACAGCCCAGTTTTAAGTTTTGGTTTCCTTTAGTAATATGCCCTTGTACGTGACCATATCTTTTTATTTTTTTTATCAGCTAGCTTGGTTATTTTGCATCGAACAGTAATCCCTCGGAAATAATTTTAAAAGGTTAGGAAAAAAAAGTTTACTGATTAAATTATGGTGTGCCAGTAAAACTGTTTAGCTTTGTTAGTATCGAAAGCATTTTTTTCCCCTCTTCGTGTAATTGAGAATGTGTAAACAATTGTCCACGAAATTCGCTTAAATTATGGATGAATGGTGCACTTAAACTCCGCAGTGTGTGTGTGTGTGTGTGTGTGTGTGTGTGTGTGTGTGTGTGTTTCGTTCACAACACTAAGTAGGTTTAAAAAAGTACTAACTCTTCACAGTTCTTCCCAGAAATGTTCTAAGTCTGTTCTTCGTTTTAATTAAAAAATATATATATATATATTGTAATCCACTTTAAATATTCTAAACTCTTAACTCCAGTTCTTTTCGCGCCTTCTCTTGCATTGCCAGAAACCTCTTCTTATTGTTCCTAGTCCTTTTTCCTTCCTCTTTCCACACTGGTGACTTGCAGTTTCTTCTTCTCCCAAAGCAGAACTCTCCTCAGAGTTTCTTCTTAATTCGACTTTGGACGATTCTGGTGCTATCCGTCTGTTCCAGAGTTGTTTTATCACCTCTCCTTTCCAATACTTTTGAAACTTTTCTCAACAGGAAGATTCTGATGGATCTTTCAGCTTATCAGTTTCTTTTCAACCACCAGTACTGGTTCCGTCAGGGACCCTTCACTGGTTATCTTACATTCCTCTTTGAGCCTTGGTCATCCTCTGTGCAGGATTTTGATATTATACTGGACATCTCGAAGGCTTTTTTTCAGTCTGCCAAAAATAACTGGTTGCCAAACTCCACTTTTACGGTTTCCATCCCTCTTTCTGTATCTTCATTTTGTTTCCTCCTCGGCCGTTCTATAGCTGTAATTATGAATAACCACTGATCTTCTAAAACTATTTATGGTGGTGTTCCTCAGTGTTCTGTCAGTTCACCTTCTCTCTACCTGATTTTCATCACTGACTTTCTCAGCTGCACATCTATCTGTATCNACTTCACTTTGCACTTTTCCACTCACTCTTACAGCATTCATCACAATAGTCACTACAACATGCATCACATGAAGTTTAACCTGCCTTCTCAATTTTCTCTTACTTCTGCTTGAGGCAACAAAAAGTCTGATACCTTTAATGGCTCAAAATCCCAATTCCTCTATCTCTCAACTTAACGAAAAAAAAAAAAGTGGCTATCCCATCTACATTCACTAGCACACGCTCAGTTTTTCATCATCTCTTAGTATTCTTGGCGCTATTTCTTGGGGGAGGGGGGATCCCTTGTGGAAGGATCACATTACTTTTCTAGCAAAAAGAGTTTCATACAGGCTAGCTGACACTGTACAGAAACCTTATTCGCCAGTTCATGGAGTGCAGCTTTGATATGTGTGGGGTTTCAGGGAGAACCCTCCAGGTCGATGTCAGTGGGCGGGCATCCAGAGCCCTCCCCACCGAGCCCTCAGTTCCACATATCTGTTCTGAGTGGAATCCTGTGGAATCCTGTGGAACCTGAATGTGGATGATCTTCAGTACTTGCAGCATTATCGGCCTATTCTGACGACTGCATACTCCCCCATTGCTGCCGCCTTCAGGACAGTCAGCATGTCAGCGCAGAGATCAGTTTGCCGCTGTTTGAGGAGTGAGGATCACATTGGCAAGTGCATTTTGCTCCAAAGAAGACCTCGGTGATGATAGTTTCAGTCCCCTACAGCCTCACAAGCAGTCGAGGGAAAGGTGCATTTTAGAGGTGGCATCCTATTACTCCAAGACCATGCTTCGACTAGAACCTCAGGGACATCGTTTGCCAAGATCCCCTACGTATCTCCACATTGCTCATGGTAGCAAGCTTCCTTAATAAATTTGGAATACTGCTGCTCTTTAAGGGTCAGATAATGCCTTACTTAAATTATGGTACTCTAACATGGATGTTCAGTGCGGACACACTTGCAGAGACAAATCAAAGTCGAGCGAAGGGGCCTGTGACTAATTGAAGGCAACAGCCATCCACCAATTAAGCACGACATGATTCTGCTGGACCCTCTGGAGATTGACTGAGATGTTTCATCACTGGTGATTTACACAAGGCCAAGGTCAATTGTCTGCTTTACATGGCCAGGCTAAGGTTCCCTCAGGGAGCAGTCGAAGAGCGAACGAGAACTGCGTTCTCTTGAGACGAGCTCAAGGAGGTGCAAGGATTTCATGCCAACCAGCACCAAGAGACCTGTATAGTCACTATCTCCCTCAAGTGGAACCGGTTCGTGGCTCCAACACCTGTGAGAGAGCTGTCCACACAATAGGTAAAGACTGAAGTCCACAACTTATGTTCTGCCCATTGTGAAGTTGTCCTCCCAAATCTGAATATAATATATTTGCCTGATTTCAGCTGTAAATTTCAGTTAATAAGTTACATCAATAAGCTTAGTAGTGTAAATTCATGTTCTCCCTAATTAGTAAATGTCGCATAGATGAATCGTTATGGTAACATTAATAAGTGAAAATAGATTTTTAGAAGAGGGCCACTAAAAAATGTGGCTCTACAAACCTTTCGCATTGCAATACCTTATGAGTGTGTGTGTGTGTGTGTGTGTGTGTGTGTGTGTGTGTGTGTGTGTGAGAGAGAGAGAGAGAGAGGGGGAAGAGGGTGGCAGGCCATAAAGAAAGTCTCCAGGTCAATTTAGGAAGTTCCCAGAATGTGATGTTATAATAAAGTATCGACCCTGACGCGGATAAGACCGGGTGGAGAGGGAGGTAGGAAGTGAAGGGGAAGAGCGCGTCGGGGAAGACGAGAGAGAGAAAGAAAACTGGAGAGGAAAGAGAGGACAAAGGAGAAGTGAAAGAAAGTAGGCTGTAGAGGAAGGTGAAAAGCAAGCCACTCCATGCTAACAATTTCAGCACTGCATTAAAGTTCCAAAAATTTTTCCATCTAAAATTTTACGTTTGGCGAGAGCAGATAATAGAGTGGGGGACACGGGGGTGACACATAGCCTAGAGTGAGGCTCACGCTGGTGATACGGCTTAAAGTTAAAGGCATAGAAGATTATCTACGTAATATTGAAAAAGATAGGATGTATTAAACAGAGGAACATGGAGACTGAGAAAAAAAAACAGTGAAATTATAGATGATGCTAAAAAGGGGAGGGTAACGAGGCTAGTAATAAAAGAGAAGGAAGGAGATGAGGTGGAAATTAGAGGGTCATTAGGGCAGATTGAACTATATTGTTGAATGCGTAAGGAGCAAAGAGAAGAATTAAGAAATAAAGACAATCAGGGAATAACAGTACCGTGATAAAACAGAAAAGGAGCAAACAAGAGGCAAAGGATAACGAAAATAAAAATGCTCGAGACTGAGAGGAGAGACTGAATATAGTACCTCGTAAAGCAAAGAAGAAAGACAACGAGAGAAAGTCCAAACGGGGTATATAGCGAAGGAGCAGAAGCGAAGCAATAAAGATTGAGAAGTGAGGAGGTCGGCGCCGGGAAAAGGGATTAAGAGAGCCATCTACTCACGGTCTTTGAGTAACGTGAAGAGGCAGGGAGCCAGATTACAGGGCTGGAGGATTAGTAAGGTGGGGAGGATGAGAACAGGAGAGAGGAAGGTATGAAGGCGACAGGAAGCGTGGAGGATTTGGAGGAGATAAAGTGGACAGGAGAGGAGCGCACAGGAGGCTGGAAGGAAGAGATTCAAGAAAAATTTAGGTGGAAAACGAGAGCAAAATACTTCATAACCCCTGAATCTGTCCGGTCAGCTAAAAAGCATAATTAAAAGAAATCGCACTTTATCATTACCAAAGAAGATCTGAGAGTCCTTCAATCCAATTCTTATTTTTATATAAGCTGAATATCATCAT
>JAGKTI010040443.1:0-10404 GCA_018397915.1 Birgus latro
GTTATGTTGTGCTTTGATATGTTTTTTGTTACCCTCTAAACATGACTGATAGTAATAAAGAATACCCACAAATGAAAAACAAAAATTAGGGACTGTAAATATTATTTGATACGTAACACAAAGGAGCACTCCACTAGTCACAGTAAATTTTTACTTTCAGCCCCTCTTCTCCCTCCCTTTTTTTTTTTTTTTTTTTTTTTTTTATGTGTCCGACTCTGGGCATAGGCTTTACAGCCTGCTATCAAGGCCCAGCCGTCCTCACATACCATACACCTCTACATGTCACCACTTCGGCGCTAACACCCACCGTCCATATTGAATACATGCTAGGGCTGTCTCATACAGGACTGATGTATTGGTATTAGAGGGGTTATTTTTACGACATGTCGGCGGGTCTTCTGGTAGATCAGTAAAGCCTGATTTAATGAAATTCAAATCCTTAAACTGTTCCCTGCCCCAGCGAGGATTCGAACCTGGGTCCTTCGGGACTGCAAGCCAACTCTCTACCGATCGAGCATTTAAATGTGATTCATGCAATTTTGACCATTAGCTAGTTATCTGGGGGGGGGGAGACCCTAATGGGGTTCCTTCCCCCAGACAGTTATAAATGACCTCACACCTTGTGTACAAAAACTACTTCAAACCAATCTTAATTATAGTAGACTCTTGCCTAACCATACCCTGCTAGACTGGATATTGGTTTTAACATACACTTTGAGGGCCCTGGGGAAACCATCGTACATAATGGGTACCATCAGGTACGTGGAAAAAATCACATGGACATACTGGACAACTTTGGGTTCATCAGACACTTTTTTACATTTAACGTACGCTACCTGTTACATGGAGTGTATGATGTAGGCCAATTGGATCGTGTCTCGTGCATGGCATGACTCAGAATGCTGTTACTAACACTGGTAATGTTTTTTTCCCCACCTGCCTTGTGGGGGCACGGTGGCTCAGAGGTAGAGCATCAAGCTCGGGACCGGGGGGGTCGCGAGTTCAAGCCGCGCCCGGGACTGCCGTGCCGGGAGGGGTAGCGCCCTCCTGTTACCTAGCGGGGCTATATGATCTCACTGTAAGGTCTAGCTCGGGGGATTCTTTAATCCCTTTTTTAATCCCACCTGCCTTGGGTAGACTGGGGAGGAGTGGGTGGGAAGCAGTGGCACGTCAGGCTATTTCTGGGCTATTTCCAGTAGGCCTGAACAGGACAGAGGCTGTGGACACTGTACTGCGCGTGGTCACCAGCAGTCTTGCTGTGTACTGTACTTCATTGTGTTAACATCTTCTTTGCATCACGCATCTCTTACGTGTGAAAAGCGTTTCCTCTTAGTGACTGTAAAAAATGACTTCTCATAAAGAACCACCTTTCCTCTCTTCCACTGAGAAAGCAAAGGGGAAGATTTTAAGCCTTGCAGAGAAGATGGAAGTGATCTTGGTGCACAAGAAAAGCACAAGCCGGAATGACCTCAGTTGCAAGTTTGGGATTAAGAAGTCAACCCTGCATGACATCATGAAGGCCAAGGACAAAGCAAAGGAGGTTCTGAAAAAATGGAACGTGTGAGGAAGGCTAAGGATGTTTTCTGGAGCAGGAAGCCACCCAATGAGAAACTAAACAAAGTGGTGTATAAGTGGTACATGCAGGAGCAAGCTGAAGATGTTCCTGTACATGGCCTGTACATCCAGCACACAGCACAGTGGCTTGCTACTTCCCTTAGAGTTGAAAATTTCAAGTGTAGGGATGGCTGGCTGTGGAGGTGCAGGAGACACCCATGGCACTGTTAATAAGGCTGATATCGATGCTGTGGAGCCATTCACCAAGCATCTTTGGAAGCTGATGGAGGACGAGGGCCTGCATGAGTTTCAAATTTACAATGCAGACGAGACTGGGCTTTTCTGGCATGCTCTTCCTCAAAATACCAAAGCTGTGAAAGATATAGGCAGCACTCCAGGGCATAAAACAATGAAGGTGCATCTCTCTATTCTAGTCTGTGCCAAAGCTGAAGGCTCTCATTGCCTACAGCCAGTCATAGTAGGTAAGAGCAAGTGACCTAGGTCACCCCAAGACATCATGGCCAAGCTTCCGGTGAAGTACCATGGAAACAAGTCTTCCTGGTTTACCCAGGATATCATTCGTGACTGGTTCCACCACGGCTTTGACACTTTCATGAGGCTGCACCAAAAAAGGTATGGCATCAGTCCAGAGGACATGAAGACAGTGCTGCTGTTGAACAGTGCACCAACCCCATCCTTCCTCCACCAAACTCTGCAGCAAGGATGGATGAATCAGGACTCTGTTCTTGCCAGCCATCACTACCCTTATCCATGAAGTTATAGAGACTGCAAGGGGGTACAATAGGAACCTCTACCTCTGCCTGCACCAATGTCTTGTGACTGAGGATGGGAAGAACTAGATAGGTTAAAAATTACACTGTCAAGGATGCCATTTTCAACTTGGCAGAAGCGCGGAAGAAAGCGTTTCTTGCCACACTGAAGAAAGGGTTGTGCAAACTTGCAGAACCCCAAAGACTCTGCTGCATGATTTTTGAGGGATTTGAACCACCACGGATGGCACAAATGTTGGCAGCTACATGGCAGGGGAACCTTGCTGAGGACGAGATGCAAGAGTGGCTTGATGAGAATGCTGGTGTGCCTGGCTACCATCACCAGACAGAAGAAATTGCTGCTGAACAGGAACAAGACAAGACCCGTGATTAATTTGTTGAGTTTCAGTCCGGTTATTACTTTGGTTGGCAGCAGTGTGGGATGTGAGGCAAGGCTTAGAGGGCAATGATGTTGTTGCTGACAGCATCTTAGGCCTTACATAACAGGGGTGAGCTGTCTGGCGTGGTCAACAGCACCCTCACAATGGTGGCTTCCAATGCTACGTTACAACATGTGTTCGAAACTGACCAAATTAATCACCAGAGGGAGAAAAAGATTTATGTAATGGGGTATATAAAAGATCACGTTGCTTAGAGGCAAACTGGAGATCCTTTCCTTGGCTCAGTGGTAACGTGTGCACTCATGAAGCGCGAGGACCCAAAATCGAATCTTGGCCAGACCAGTGATTAATTTGTAAAGTTTCAGTCTGGTTATTACAGTGAAGGCACCTGGCCCATCTCTGGCTGCGGGCACTGATGCTGCAAATATAATTCTCACATATAGACAGAGTTGTTAGGCCTATTGCCTGGCACCATGAGGTCAAGTGACTCATCAGGCTGGTGTTAATGCAGCTGCAGCAGGCAAGGCAGATCCAGGCTAAGATCTCACAGTTTTTCAAGCTTGTTCCCTCTCTTGCTGCCAAGATCTGCACAGAGTCAGAGACCTCCGGTGTGTGTAGCATCAACATCCTCAGCCAGCTTCCACATGGCCTCAGGATCCAGCAGTACAGCCTCCAGGACCCCAAACCCCAGCACCTCAGGACTCTCTCTACCACAGGTGACACCAGAGCCGCCTGAAACCATCTTTGCTGACAGTGATGATGAATGACTGTTAGCTCGGTCTACAACATATGAGGAGAGTGAGAGTTGGAGCAGTCTGCAACCACCTATACAGGAATGGTGTACAAAACATGAGTTTCCTACCCATTTTACCCCAATCTGGCCCTCTCCTTCTCATAACTGCTGAGTTGTTTTACAAGGCTGTACAGTACTAATACCCTGTATTGTGACCGTCATGAAGAAGTGCTATGACAAGGGTGCGAAATTATGGTCCAAGTTAGTGTAAAGTGGGTATAGTTTTCATTTGTAGTAACAGAATATGCTACAGTCCTCATTTATTTTCCATTATGTGCTTCAAATTTCACTTCTGGGTGGCGAGACCATCCAACTTACTGAATTATCGGCTTTTTTGCATCGGGCTTCCCCCCAACTGATCCGGTATGGAGAGGATCCGTTGTATCAGCCTCAGTCTGAGTCACTGTCTTTCCCAGCGTAGGGTGCAGGGCAGTCAACATAAAGGCCATGGAGAGCATGGCCTGGAGTTTTTACAAGTTCGGTATCTGCTATTGTTGATTTGCGACTGAAGTGTTATAGATGAAAAGTTGTTTGTAAAGGCAAGACATATGTCAAGAACCCAAATATAACAGATTTGATAAGGTACTGGAAATACGGTAAATACCATAGTCACTCCAAAATGATGTGCTAGTGCAAGCATTCAAAACTGTATTTTTTTGCTAAGCGGTTAGCTTATTATAAAGGACAGTTGCAAAACCACTAGTTCTAATTATGGGTTGTACTTTGAAAGTACTTTTGTTTTATAAAAGATTCCTTCTTGAGAGGGAGTAAACTAAGTCTAAGTGATATTATCCTGAGTATAATAATGAGTATGCTTCATTTTATTTATTGTTAAAATGCTAGATATGATAGGTTCCACAGAGTGATCTCAAAGGCTATGTCCATGAGTGTTAATCATTGCAGCAAGAGCAGTAGGTTTTGTGGTGAGGGCCTCGTAATGTTCTGGCACAGAAATTACAAACAATTGTGCACATTCACATTGACATTCATGACTGCAACAGGACTGGACCCAGTGGCAACTTGCTTATACAACAGGACTTCCACTACTGTTAATGTCTTATCTGCTAACTTGAGCCAGCACTTGACTGGGCAGTGCCTTAAGTATGGCAGTGCAGGTGCCAGTGTAATATTGTGATGCCTGCTTGGGTGACTGCTCGACCATGGCCTTGCTTGTGCCAGACCTTGACTGCATTACTGTTTGAGTGTAGCTATGAAGGGGCCAGCATCATTTGTGGATTCTTGTTGCTACAACTTGTGTGCAAGACCTCTCGCAACCATTTTTAACTCACTAATCCCGGGGATGTCCTTTCATTTTTATTCTTGTCATCTAAGCACTTTATTTAGTTTAGGATAGATTTGTCAAAACAGTTGGATCAAATGTAGCCCTACTAAACTCTTATACAAGAGACCCTTCCTACATTGGATAAAACTCTGGTAACAGCAGGTGTAAACTATAAAGATATGGGCCAGATTGAATATGTTAATGCCTGAGTGGTGTGGAAAGTGGTATGGTGCCTCATCCTGAATACTGCATACAAACAAGCAAGCATAGAGTGAATGAAAAATCATATATAAAAGTTGTAAGTCAAATCATATGACAAAACCTATTCAGGAGTCAGATATGACAGTATTCACTGCAAAAAATATACCTTTTGCTGATACATATCAGTGATATAGAAGTTCATAACTGCATCAGTATCATACTAGTTCTTTTATAATTTTTTCTTACAACTGACAGATTAATATTACAGTGTTCACTTTAGGGGAAAACCTCTGATAGTGAAAGGGTTACAAACAATACCACTGAGCCTCTCAACATCATGCAATTGTTTTTCTTTTGTTCTTGGTACTGCAAAATGAATTTACTCACCATAGTGGAGACCTTCTTCTGAAATCAAAATCAGATCAAATCAGAAACAAATGATGCCATGCTTTCTTTTCAGGCATCCCCACACCACGGTTGTACAGTACAACTATTTTTTCTAGGTACTGGAAATTCAGCCAAGTGTCAGGACCAGCTAATTACTTCCCAACAGTTGTTGGAAACTGGTGGGAGCAAAAGAAATGTCACATGTACAATTAAGATTTGTAATAATGTGTGAAAATGGCATATCTCAGAGAAGCATGTGTTATCTGGAGAGACTGAGGAAGCATTGTGATGTTGATATGGTTGTGTTGGAAAGTGTTTGAAAAAGTACCGTGAGTTGGTATCACTATGGGGAGTGAATGGAGAACAAGAGATTGACTACAGGAGAGTATGTATATGAGATGGAGGGGAAGGGGGAGACCAAGGATGAGGTGGGGGGATGGGGTGGAGAGGTACCAGGGTACCAGTAAAATGAGAGGTGTGAGCTAGAGGGTGGGCACCCTGATGGTGAAGAACAGGGTGAAACAGAGGTGTTTTGTTTGTGGTCACCCCTTCCCTTCCAGGATTCCAGTACCAGGCCATAGACAGATAGACAAAACAATGTGTGATTCCCAGCTTGGATTTTGACACTACTTATGGCTGAGTTTCCTGCCTTAGAGTGATTATTATGTGGCTAGTTGCCAAGCTTTTAGCCACATTTCACTTGTGGTACCACCTGCCAGGGCTAATAGCCAGCTATCTACAGCTTAACTGCATTATTTAATACATTATTCTGAAAAGGCCAGTAGGTGCAGCATGGTATATAAAATTCAGAGTTCTGTATACATCACATCACGGCCAGTTCTGCTTTACTATCTTCGAGGTGTAGGGACCTAAGGCTTGGCTACAGGAGTCCAGTGCATTAAAATGTAGATGACCAGCTTACTTCCCTTGGTGGTATTACTTGACCAGCCTACTTCCTTTGGTGGTATTACTTGACCAGCCTACTTCCCTTGGTGGTATTACTTGACCAAAAAGCCTCCAGTCACTGTTTGGAGATCTGACCTATGCAAACCTGTCACTCCAAATGGGGCATTCTAACCACTAGACCATCAGGTGCCACAAACACTTACCAGAGTTTTTTAGGATCAGGCTTGACATCAGCTTCATCAACGCAGCATGGCAGCCGACACCCTATGTAGGTACTCCTCCTGGGCAGCTTCGAATATTTTGTCCTCTGGGAGTAACTGTCCTCACTCTTTGGCAATTTCGAGGAGTAACTGTGCTCATTTGTATCAAGCTTGGACATTGTTTGACGCTTGTGCTCACATATATCTAAACTGGAAAATGATGTGCTTCCATGCTCGTTTATATCCACCTTCGATGCTGTTGTGCTGCTTTGGAAGTAACTATGCTCACTCAAGACACCTTTTTTGCCCTTGTCCCGCAAACTACTAAAGTCCAAACATGATATCTGGGGTTTGGTGTCTCGACTGTGTTTTCTTAAGACACGTTGTTCTGCTTCAGCCTGTGGGCCAGTATTGTATGAGGGTGGCAGCTGGGGTTTGACATCTAAAGGGAGGTGCACATTGCCATGACTTTGTGAAAATGGTTCACTACACTTAATCACTGGATCACTTGATGGATTCAAGGCTTCAGTGCTATGGCTGCTATTGTTGCAGCAAGTATCTGTAGTATCACAAGTGTTTGCATCACTCTTGCCATCATTCTTATTGGCAATATAAGAGGTTTTAGCATCACTCTTGCCATCACCCACATCAGTAATATCAGAAGTGTGTGGATCACTCTTGCCATTGCCCATGTCAGTAATATTAAAAATTTTAGCATCATTCTTTCTGTCACCTTTATCAGTAGTATCAGAAGTTTCAGCATTACTCTTGCCATCATCCTTATTGGTAATATTAGAAATTTTAGCATCACTCTTGCCATCACCCTTATCTGTAGAATCATAAGTTTTAGCACTGCGCCTGCCATCACCCTGGGTACAGCTATTATCAGTAATATTAAAAGTGATAGCATCACTCTTGCCATTACCTTGGCAGTCACAAGAACTATTACTGTTCCCATTTTTGTCATCTTCATCACTACCATCACACCAATCACCAAAATCACTAGCAGTGTCAGTTTCACTATCACTAGCAATGTCAGTCTCACTGTTGTCAGAGGCACCATTAGGGCTCCAGTCTTTGTCACTTTCACCATCATAAGCACCACAATCTATCCTACCCAGGTCACTTTCACTACTGTCATAATCACCGTAAAAATTCCTGTACTTGTCACTTTCAAAACTATCATTGTATTTCTCTCTGCTCTTTTTGTTATATGGGTGAGCACTGATTTCTTTAGCTGTTTCCTTCCTGTCTGTGTCACTTTCACTGTCGTCATCATTGTATTCCTCATTACGACTCATGTCATAATGGCCAGCACTACTTTCCTTGGTTGCTTCCTTCTCATTACTACTCGTTTCCTGAGCTGCTTCCTTCACAGACATATTTACTACTGCCTCTCCACTGATCTCTGGTGAATAAGACTTATGTGAATTGTCAGAGAGTCTCACTGTTTCCATACAAGAGATTTTGCTCTGGTTATCAGTGAACCCTGAATATTTTAATCGAGTTTCACCTAAAGAAATCGGATGTGCTCTTAGTCTTTCCTCCTTGTCTTCTTTTAAACATTCACTTCCATCCCTTTTCTCAGCATCTTCTTTTGAACATTCACATCTGCCTCTTTTCTCAACATTGTCTCCTGTACATTCACATCCTTTTCTTTTCTCAACACTGTCCATTGAACATTCACTTCTCTCTCTTTTCTCAACATCGTCTTTTGAACATTCCATTTCCTCATTGGCAGCCTTATTTCCAGCATTACATTCTTGGACACTACTTGTGATTTGTTGTTTTCTTGGCCACAGTTTTTCAGAAATCCCACACAGGCCATCATCTCCACTCTTACATTCTTGGTCACCATCTTCATTGGTCACTTTTCTTAACTTTAATTTAGAACTCTCCCAGTAATAATCTTCTGGCCACTTTCTTCCTCGTTTCTGTTGCCCTTCTGGCATGGGTGCTGCTCTCAGATTATCGGTCTGTCTTGAAGCACGTTTAGGTTGTAATAGATATCTCAGAAAAGTTGCTTTTGAAATATGTTTATGTTGTGCTGAATCTGATTCTTTCTGGCCAGATCTGATTCTTTCCTGGCCAGACGTGACTCTCTTCCAGTTGGATATACCTCTCTGGATGGGCCTGATCCTTTCCCAACTGGACGAGATTCTCTCCTGGCTGGACGTGACTCTCTCCCCAGCCAGACCAGACTCTTTTCTGGCCTCAAACACCTGATCACTCTCCATGCCACACATCCCAGATTTGGATGCTACAGCTGTAATATTTTCCACTGCTCCCTCTTCTGCTGCAGTCATTGGTATACTCAAAGCTGCAGACATACTTGATGGCATAAATAACGTTGTAGCCATGGGTGTAGGTTGTGATCCAGTGCTGGTAAAAGTATGGCATGTAGGCTGCAGTGTTGTAGCCAAACTTGTAGTACTGGGTTGGTCTGAGCAAGTTTGCAATCCTGTAGTTGTTGTAAGAGTAGGGGATACTGACAGTCCTGTAGTGATGAAAATACTTTGAGTTGTTGGCAAGTCTGCATTGATTAAAGTATGTGGAGATTCTGTGAGAGAAGAGTGTGGAGTTGTTGGCAATTCTACAGTGACTGGTATATCTGGGAATGTTGGCAGAGCTACATCCCTGCATATACTCAAATCTGGTGTAAGGTTGGTAGTTGTTGGTACATTAGAGACTTCAGACAATTTATCAGTGGGTAACTGTGGGAATGTTGGTCTTGCCAGTTTCTCAGTTGTTGACACCAATTTCTCAGCAGCTGTTGGCAGTTTTTCAGGTGTGGGCACCAATGAAACTGAAGATGTTGGCAGTTTTTCATCAGTGGGTTTACTGGGGGATGTTGGCAGTGTTGTAAGTGTGGGTATGGGTACATTCGTCATCAGTGGCAGTATGATGGCAGTGGGTTTCTTTGACAACTTTGGTTGTACTGAAGTGTTGCCAGTACTCCAAACTACTGACACCCCTGTAGTCATGGGTGTATGTGTTGGAGTCTCTATAGTGGTGGTGGCAATACATGCAGACAGTCCTTTAGTGGTGGGTATACATGTTGGCTGATCTTGAAGGGAAAGTATACATGGGACTTTCTGTCTCAGATGTGGACCTGTATACATAAAAGGCCTTGCTGGCTGGCCATCTGATGTATGATTCTCTTGTATTCTTGGCTGGCCTGTGGCTGAACATATAGCTGGCACACTATTAGGTGATGAGGGACTACCTTCAGTGTTTTGAATTTGGGATGGACCCTGGATAGTACTGGTATGCTTTATAACTGTTGAAAAGCTTGCAGGAATGTTGGTAACTGTAGAAAAGCCTGTGGCTATAGGAAGGCTTGTACCTGTAGAATAGCCTGTAGTTGTAGGAAGGTTTGTAGCTGTAGGGAGACTTGTCTTAGGTATATTTGCTCCTGTGGCTGTGAGATTTGTAACTGCAATAAAGCTTGGATTTGTAGGAAGGCCAGTAGATGTAGATGGGTCTGTAGCTGTAGGAAGTCCTGTGGCTGTAAGAAGGCCTGTAGTTAGAGGTAGGGCTGAAGCTGTAGGAAGGCCTGTAGCTGTAGGTTGACCCATAGCTGTAGGAAAGCCTGTAGCTGTAAGAAGGCCTGTAGCTGTAGGAAGGCCAGTGGCTGTAGGAAGGCCAGTGGCTGTAGGAAGGCCAGTGGCTGTAGGAAAGCCTGTGGCTGTAGGAAAGCCTGTGGCTGTAGGAATGCCTGTAGCTGTAGGAAGGCTAGTGACTGTAGGAAGGCCTGTAGCTGTAGGAAGGCCTGTAGCTGTAGTAAGTCCTATAGCTGTAGGAAGGCCTGTGGCTGTAGGAAGGCCTGTAGCTGTAAGAAGGCCAGTGGCTGTAGGAAAGCCTGTAGCTGTAGGAAGGCCTGTAGCTGTAGGAAGGCCTGTGGCTGTAG
>JAGKTI010040444.1:0-10404 GCA_018397915.1 Birgus latro
GTTATGTTGTGCTTTGATATGTTTTTTGTTACCCTCTAAACATGACTGATAGTAATAAAGAATACCCACAAATGAAAAACAAAAATTAGGGACTGTAAATATTATTTGATACGTAACACAAAGGAGCACTCCACTAGTCACAGTAAATTTTTACTTTCAGCCCCTCTTCTCCCTCCCTTTTTTTTTTTTTTTTTTTTTTTTTTATGTGTCCGACTCTGGGCATAGGCTTTACAGCCTGCTATCAAGGCCCAGCCGTCCTCACATACCATACACCTCTACATGTCACCACTTCGGCGCTAACACCCACCGTCCATATTGAATACATGCTAGGGCTGTCTCATACAGGACTGATGTATTGGTATTAGAGGGGTTATTTTTACGACATGTCGGCGGGTCTTCTGGTAGATCAGTAAAGCCTGATTTAATGAAATTCAAATCCTTAAACTGTTCCCTGCCCCAGCGAGGATTCGAACCTGGGTCCTTCGGGACTGCAAGCCAACTCTCTACCGATCGAGCATTTAAATGTGATTCATGCAATTTTGACCATTAGCTAGTTATCTGGGGGGGGGGAGACCCTAATGGGGTTCCTTCCCCCAGACAGTTATAAATGACCTCACACCTTGTGTACAAAAACTACTTCAAACCAATCTTAATTATAGTAGACTCTTGCCTAACCATACCCTGCTAGACTGGATATTGGTTTTAACATACACTTTGAGGGCCCTGGGGAAACCATCGTACATAATGGGTACCATCAGGTACGTGGAAAAAATCACATGGACATACTGGACAACTTTGGGTTCATCAGACACTTTTTTACATTTAACGTACGCTACCTGTTACATGGAGTGTATGATGTAGGCCAATTGGATCGTGTCTCGTGCATGGCATGACTCAGAATGCTGTTACTAACACTGGTAATGTTTTTTTCCCCACCTGCCTTGTGGGGGCACGGTGGCTCAGAGGTAGAGCATCAAGCTCGGGACCGGGGGGGTCGCGAGTTCAAGCCGCGCCCGGGACTGCCGTGCCGGGAGGGGTAGCGCCCTCCTGTTACCTAGCGGGGCTATATGATCTCACTGTAAGGTCTAGCTCGGGGGATTCTTTAATCCCTTTTTTAATCCCACCTGCCTTGGGTAGACTGGGGAGGAGTGGGTGGGAAGCAGTGGCACGTCAGGCTATTTCTGGGCTATTTCCAGTAGGCCTGAACAGGACAGAGGCTGTGGACACTGTACTGCGCGTGGTCAGCAGCAGTCTTGCTGTGTACTGTACTTCATTGTGTTAACATCTTCTTTGCATCACGCATCTCTTACGTGTGAAAAGCGTTTCCTCTTAGTGACTGTAAAAAATGACTTCTCATAAAGAACCACCTTTCCTCTCTTCCACTGAGAAAGCAAAGGGGAAGATTTTAAGCCTTGCAGAGAAGATGGAAGTGATCTTGGTGCACAAGAAAAGCACAAGCCGGAATGACCTCAGTTGCAAGTTTGGGATTAAGAAGTCAACCCTGCATGACATCATGAAGGCCAAGGACAAAGCAAAGGAGGTTCTGAAAAAATGGAACGTGTGAGGAAGGCTAAGGATGTTTTCTGGAGCAGGAAGCCACCCAATGAGAAACTAAACAAAGTGGTGTATAAGTGGTACATGCAGGAGCAAGCTGAAGATGTTCCTGTACATGGCCTGTACATCCAGCACACAGCACAGTGGCTTGCTACTTCCCTTGGAGTTGAAAATTTCAAGTGTAGGGATGGCTGGCTGTGGAGGTGCAGGAGACACCCATGGCACTGTTAATAAGGCTGATATCGATGCTGTGGAGCCATTCACCAAGCATCTTTGGAAGCTGATGGAGGACGAGGGCCTGCATGAGTTTCAAATTTACAATGCAGACGAGACTGGGCTTTTCTGGCATGCTCTTCCTCAAAATACCAAAGCTGTGAAAGATATAGGCAGCACTCCAGGGCATAAAACAATGAAGGTGCATCTCTCTATTCTAGTCTGTGCCAAAGCTGAAGGCTCTCATTGCCTACAGCCAGTCATAGTAGGTAAGAGCAAGTGACCTAGGTCACCCCAAGACATCATGGCCAAGCTTCCGGTGAAGTACCATGGAAACAAGTCTTCCTGGTTTACCCAGGATATCATTCGTGACTGGTTCCACCACGGCTTTGACACTTTCATGAGGCTGCACCAAAAAAGGTATGGCATCAGTCCAGAGGACATGAAGACAGTGCTGCTGTTGAACAGTGCACCAACCCCATCCTTCCTCCACCAAACTCTGCAGCAAGGATGGATGAATCAGGACTCTGTTCTTGCCAGCCATCACTACCCTTATCCATGAAGTTATAGAGACTGCAAGGGGGTACAATAGGAACCTCTACCTCTGCCTGCACCAATGTCTTGTGACTGAGGATGGGAAGAACTAGATAGGTTAAAAATTACACTGTCAAGGATGCCATTTTCAACTTGGCAGAAGCGCGGAAGAAAGCGTTTCTTGCCACACTGAAGAAAGGGTTGTGCAAACTTGCAGAACCCCAAAGACTCTGCTGCATGATTTTTGAGGGATTTGAACCACCACGGATGGCACAAATGTTGGCAGCTACATGGCAGGGGAACCTTGCTGAGGACGAGATGCAAGAGTGGCTTGATGAGAATGCTGGTGTGCCTGGCTACCATCACCAGACAGAAGAAATTGCTGCTGAACAGGAACAAGACAAGACCCGTGATTAATTTGTTGAGTTTCAGTCCGGTTATTACTTTGGTTGGCAGCAGTGTGGGATGTGAGGCAAGGCTTAGAGGGCAATGATGTTGTTGCTGACAGCATCTTAGGCCTTACATAACAGGGGTGAGCTGTCTGGCGTGGTCAACAGCACCCTCACAATGGTGGCTTCCAATGCTACGTTACAACATGTGTTCGAAACTGACCAAATTAATCACCAGAGGGAGAAAAAGATTTATGTAATGGGGTATATAAAAGATCACGTTGCTTAGAGGCAAACTGGAGATCCTTTCCTTGGCTCAGTGGTAACGTGTGCACTCATGAAGCACGAGGACCCAAAATCGAATCTTGGCCAGACCAGTGATTAATTTGTAAAGTTTCAGTCTGGTTATTACAGTGAAGGCACCTGGCCCATCTCTGGCTGCGGGCACTGATGCTGCAAATATAATTCTCACATATAGACAGAGTTGTTAGGCCTATTGCCTGGCACCATGAGGTCAAGTGACTCATCAGGCTGGTGTTAATGCAGCTGCAGCAGGCAAGGCAGATCCAGGCTAAGATCTCACAGTTTTTCAAGCTTGTTCCCTCTCTTGCTGCCAAGATCTGCACAGAGTCAGAGACCTCCGGTGTGTGTAGCATCAACATCCTCAGCCAGCTTCCACATGGCCTCAGGATCCAGCAGTACAGCCTCCAGGACCCCAAACCCCAGCACCTCAGGACTCTCTCTACCACAGGTGACACCAGAGCCGCCTGAAACCATCTTTGCTGACAGTGATGATGAATGACTGTTAGCTCGGTCTACAACATATGAGGAGAGTGAGAGTTGGAGCAGTCTGCAACCACCTATACAGGAATGGTGTACAAAACATGAGTTTCCTACCCATTTTACCCCAATCTGGCCCTCTCCTTCTCATAACTGCTGAGTTGTTTTACAAGGCTGTACAGTACTAATACCCTGTATTGTGACCGTCATGAAGAAGTGCTATGACAAGGGTGCGAAATTATGGTCCAAGTTAGTGTAAAGTGGGTATAGTTTTCATTTGTAGTAACAGAATATGCTACAGTCCTCATTTATTTTCCATTATGTGCTTCAAATTTCACTTCTGGGTGGCGAGACCATCCAACTTACTGAATTATCGGCTTTTTTGCATCGGGCTTCCCCCCAACTGATCCGGTATGGAGAGGATCCGTTGTATCAGCCTCAGTCTGAGTCACTGTCTTTCCCAGCGTAGGGTGCAGGGCAGTCAACATAAAGGCCATGGAGAGCATGGCCTGGAGTTTTTACAAGTTCGGTATCTGCTATTGTTGATTTGCGACTGAAGTGTTATAGATGAAAAGTTGTTTGTAAAGGCAAGACATATGTCAAGAACCCAAATATAACAGATTTGATAAGGTACTGGAAATACGGTAAATACCATAGTCACTCCAAAATGATGTGCTAGTGCAAGCATTCAAAACTGTATTTTTTTGCTAAGCGGTTAGCTTATTATAAAGGACAGTTGCAAAACCACTAGTTCTAATTATGGGTTGTACTTTGAAAGTACTTTTGTTTTATAAAAGATTCCTTCTTGAGAGGGAGTAAACTAAGTCTAAGTGATATTATCCTGAGTATAATAATGAGTATGCTTCATTTTATTTATTGTTAAAATGCTAGATATGATAGGTTCCACAGAGTGATCTCAAAGGCTATGTCCATGAGTGTTAATCATTGCAGCAAGAGCAGTAGGTTTTGTGGTGAGGGCCTCGTAATGTTCTGGCACAGAAATTACAAACAATTGTGCACATTCACATTGACATTCATGACTGCAACAGGACTGGACCCAGTGGCAACTTGCTTATACAACAGGACTTCCACTACTGTTAATGTCTTATCTGCTAACTTGAGCCAGCACTTGACTGGGCAGTGCCTTAAGTATGGCAGTGCAGGTGCCAGTGTAATATTGTGATGCCTGCTTGGGTGACTGCTCGACCATGGCCTTGCTTGTGCCAGACCTTGACTGCATTACTGTTTGAGTGTAGCTATGAAGGGGCCAGCATCATTTGTGGATTCTTGTTGCTACAACTTGTGTGCAAGACCTCTCGCAACCATTTTTAACTCACTAATCCCGGGGATGTCCTTTCATTTTTATTCTTGTCATCTAAGCACTTTATTTAGTTTAGGATAGATTTGTCAAAACAGTTGGATCAAATGTAGCCCTACTAAACTCTTATACAAGAGACCCTTCCTACATTGGATAAAACTCTGGTAACAGCAGGTGTAAACTATAAAGATATGGGCCAGATTGAATATGTTAATGCCTGAGTGGTGTGGAAAGTGGTATGGTGCCTCATCCTGAATACTGCATACAAACAAGCAAGCATAGAGTGAATGAAAAATCATATATAAAAGTTGTAAGTCAAATCATATGACAAAACCTATTCAGGAGTCAGATATGACAGTATTCACTGCAAAAAATATACCTTTTGCTGATACATATCAGTGATATAGAAGTTCATAACTGCATCAGTATCATACTAGTTCTTTTATAATTTTTTCTTACAACTGACAGATTAATATTACAGTGTTCACTTTAGGGGAAAACCTCTGATAGTGAAAGGGTTACAAACAATACCACTGAGCCTCTCAACATCATGCAATTGTTTTTCTTTTGTTCTTGGTACTGCAAAATGAATTTACTCACCATAGTGGAGACCTTCTTCTGAAATCAAAATCAGATCAAATCAGAAACAAATGATGCCATGCTTTCTTTTCAGGCATCCCCACACCACGGTTGTACAGTACAACTATTTTTTCTAGGTACTGGAAATTCAGCCAAGTGTCAGGACCAGCTAATTACTTCCCAACAGTTGTTGGAAACTGGTGGGAGCAAAAGAAATGTCACATGTACAATTAAGATTTGTAATAATGTGTGAAAATGGCATATCTCAGAGAAGCATGTGTTATCTGGAGAGACTGAGGAAGCATTGTGATGTTGATATGGTTGTGTTGGAAAGTGTTTGAAAAAGTACCGTGAGTTGGTATCACTATGGGGAGTGAATGGAGAACAAGAGATTGACTACAGGAGAGTATGTATATGAGATGGAGGGGAAGGGGGAGACCAAGGATGAGGTGGGGGGATGGGGTGGAGAGGTACCAGGGTACCAGTAAAATGAGAGGTGTGAGCTAGAGGGTGGGCACCCTGATGGTGAAGAACAGGGTGAAACAGAGGTGTTTTGTTTGTGGTCACCCCTTCCCTTCCAGGATTCCAGTACCAGGCCATAGACAGATAGACAAAACAATGTGTGATTCCCAGCTTGGATTTTGACACTACTTATGGCTGAGTTTCCTGCCTTAGAGTGATTATTATGTGGCTAGTTGCCAAGCTTTTAGCCACATTTCACTTGTGGTACCACCTGCCAGGGCTAATAGCCAGCTATCTACAGCTTAACTGCATTATTTAATACATTATTCTGAAAAGGCCAGTAGGTGCAGCATGGTATATAAAATTCAGAGTTCTGTATACATCACATCACGGCCAGTTCTGCTTTACTATCTTCGAGGTGTAGGGACCTAAGGCTTGGCTACAGGAGTCCAGTGCATTAAAATGTAGATGACCAGCTTACTTCCCTTGGTGGTATTACTTGACCAGCCTACTTCCTTTGGTGGTATTACTTGACCAGCCTACTTCCCTTGGTGGTATTACTTGACCAAAAAGCCTCCAGTCACTGTTTGGAGATCTGACCTATGCAAACCTGTCACTCCAAATGGGGCATTCTAACCACTAGACCATCAGGTGCCACAAACACTTACCAGAGTTTTTTAGGATCAGGCTTGACATCAGCTTCATCAACGCAGCATGGCAGCCGACACCCTATGTAGGTACTCCTCCTGGGCAGCTTCGAATATTTTGTCCTCTGGGAGTAACTGTCCTCACTCTTTGGCAATTTCGAGGAGTAACTGTGCTCATTTGTATCAAGCTTGGACATTGTTTGACGCTTGTGCTCACATATATCTAAACTGGAAAATGATGTGCTTCCATGCTCGTTTATATCCACCTTCGATGCTGTTGTGCTGCTTTGGAAGTAACTATGCTCACTCAAGACACCTTTTTTGCCCTTGTCCCGCAAACTACTAAAGTCCAAACATGATATCTGGGGTTTGGTGTCTCGACTGTGTTTTCTTAAGACACGTTGTTCTGCTTCAGCCTGTGGGCCAGTATTGTATGAGGGTGGCAGCTGGGGTTTGACATCTAAAGGGAGGTGCACATTGCCATGACTTTGTGAAAATGGTTCACTACACTTAATCACTGGATCACTTGATGGATTCAAGGCTTCAGTGCTATGGCTGCTATTGTTGCAGCAAGTATCTGTAGTATCACAAGTGTTTGCATCACTCTTGCCATCATTCTTATTGGCAATATAAGAGGTTTTAGCATCACTCTTGCCATCACCCACATCAGTAATATCAGAAGTGTGTGGATCACTCTTGCCATTGCCCATGTCAGTAATATTAAAAATTTTAGCATCATTCTTTCTGTCACCTTTATCAGTAGTATCAGAAGTTTCAGCATTACTCTTGCCATCATCCTTATTGGTAATATTAGAAATTTTAGCATCACTCTTGCCATCACCCTTATCTGTAGAATCATAAGTTTTAGCACTGCGCCTGCCATCACCCTGGGTACAGCTATTATCAGTAATATTAAAAGTGATAGCATCACTCTTGCCATTACCTTGGCAGTCACAAGAACTATTACTGTTCCCATTTTTGTCATCTTCATCACTACCATCACACCAATCACCAAAATCACTAGCAGTGTCAGTTTCACTATCACTAGCAATGTCAGTCTCACTGTTGTCAGAGGCACCATTAGGGCTCCAGTCTTTGTCACTTTCACCATCATAAGCACCACAATCTATCCTACCCAGGTCACTTTCACTACTGTCATAATCACCGTAAAAATTCCTGTACTTGTCACTTTCAAAACTATCATTGTATTTCTCTCTGCTCTTTTTGTTATATGGGTGAGCACTGATTTCTTTAGCTGTTTCCTTCCTGTCTGTGTCACTTTCACTGTCGTCATCATTGTATTCCTCATTACGACTCATGTCATAATGGCCAGCACTACTTTCCTTGGTTGCTTCCTTCTCATTACTACTCGTTTCCTGAGCTGCTTCCTTCACAGACATATTTACTACTGCCTCTCCACTGATCTCTGGTGAATAAGACTTATGTGAATTGTCAGAGAGTCTCACTGTTTCCATACAAGAGATTTTGCTCTGGTTATCAGTGAACCCTGAATATTTTAATCGAGTTTCACCTAAAGAAATCGGATGTGCTCTTAGTCTTTCCTCCTTGTCTTCTTTTAAACATTCACTTCCATCCCTTTTCTCAGCATCTTCTTTTGAACATTCACATCTGCCTCTTTTCTCAACATTGTCTCCTGTACATTCACATCCTTTTCTTTTCTCAACACTGTCCATTGAACATTCACTTCTCTCTCTTTTCTCAACATCGTCTTTTGAACATTCCATTTCCTCATTGGCAGCCTTATTTCCAGCATTACATTCTTGGACACTACTTGTGATTTGTTGTTTTCTTGGCCACAGTTTTTCAGAAATCCCACACAGGCCATCATCTCCACTCTTACATTCTTGGTCACCATCTTCATTGGTCACTTTTCTTAACTTTAATTTAGAACTCTCCCAGTAATAATCTTCTGGCCACTTTCTTCCTCGTTTCTGTTGCCCTTCTGGCATGGGTGCTGCTCTCAGATTATCGGTCTGTCTTGAAGCACGTTTAGGTTGTAATAGATATCTCAGAAAAGTTGCTTTTGAAATATGTTTATGTTGTGCTGAATCTGATTCTTTCTGGCCAGATCTGATTCTTTCCTGGCCAGACGTGACTCTCTTCCAGTTGGATATACCTCTCTGGATGGGCCTGATCCTTTCCCAACTGGACGAGATTCTCTCCTGGCTGGACGTGACTCTCTCCCCAGCCAGACCAGACTCTTTTCTGGCCTCAAACACCTGATCACTCTCCATGCCACACATCCCAGATTTGGATGCTACAGCTGTAATATTTTCCACTGCTCCCTCTTCTGCTGCAGTCATTGGTATACTCAAAGCTGCAGACATACTTGATGGCATAAATAACGTTGTAGCCATGGGTGTAGGTTGTGATCCAGTGCTGGTAAAAGTATGGCATGTAGGCTGCAGTGTTGTAGCCAAACTTGTAGTACTGGGTTGGTCTGAGCAAGTTTGCAATCCTGTAGTTGTTGTAAGAGTAGGGGATACTGACAGTCCTGTAGTGATGAAAATACTTTGAGTTGTTGGCAAGTCTGCATTGATTAAAGTATGTGGAGATTCTGTGAGAGAAGAGTGTGGAGTTGTTGGCAATTCTACAGTGACTGGTATATCTGGGAATGTTGGCAGAGCTACATCCCTGCATATACTCAAATCTGGTGTAAGGTTGGTAGTTGTTGGTACATTAGAGACTTCAGACAATTTATCAGTGGGTAACTGTGGGAATGTTGGTCTTGCCAGTTTCTCAGTTGTTGACACCAATTTCTCAGCAGCTGTTGGCAGTTTTTCAGGTGTGGGCACCAATGAAACTGAAGATGTTGGCAGTTTTTCATCAGTGGGTTTACTGGGGGATGTTGGCAGTGTTGTAAGTGTGGGTATGGGTACATTCGTCATCAGTGGCAGTATGATGGCAGTGGGTTTCTTTGACAACTTTGGTTGTACTGAAGTGTTGCCAGTACTCCAAACTACTGACACCCCTGTAGTCATGGGTGTATGTGTTGGAGTCTCTATAGTGGTGGTGGCAATACATGCAGACAGTCCTTTAGTGGTGGGTATACATGTTGGCTGATCTTGAAGGGAAAGTATACATGGGACTTTCTGTCTCAGATGTGGACCTGTATACATAAAAGGCCTTGCTGGCTGGCCATCTGATGTATGATTCTCTTGTATTCTTGGCTGGCCTGTGGCTGAACATATAGCTGGCACACTATTAGGTGATGAGGGACTACCTTCAGTGTTTTGAATTTGGGATGGACCCTGGATAGTACTGGTATGCTTTATAACTGTTGAAAAGCTTGCAGGAATGTTGGTAACTGTAGAAAAGCCTGTGGCTATAGGAAGGCTTGTACCTGTAGAATAGCCTGTAGTTGTAGGAAGGTTTGTAGCTGTAGGGAGACTTGTCTTATGTATATTTGCTCCTGTGGCTGTGAGATTTGTAACTGCAATAAAGCTTGGATTTGTAGGAAGGCCAGTAGATGTAGATGGGTCTGTAGCTGTAGGAAGTCCTGTGGCTGTAAGAAGGCCTGTAGTTAGAGGTAGGGCTGAAGCTGTAGGAAGGCCTGTAGCTGTAGGTTGACCCATAGCTGTAGGAAAGCCTGTAGCTGTAAGAAGGCCTGTAGCTGTAGGAAGGCCAGTGGCTGTAGGAAGGCCAGTGGCTGTAGGAAGGCCAGTGGCTGTAGGAAAGCCTGTGGCTGTAGGAAAGCCTGTGGCTGTAGGAATGCCTGTAGCTGTAGGAAGGCTAGTGACTGTAGGAAGGCCTGTAGCTGTAGGAAGGCCTGTAGCTGTAGTAAGTCCTATAGCTGTAGGAAGGCCTGTGGCTGTAGGAAGGCCTGTAGCTGTAAGAAGGCCAGTGGCTGTAGGAAAGCCTGTAGCTGTAGGAAGGCCTGTAGCTGTAGGAAGGCCTGTGGCTGTAG